>CAUHTR010000747.1:0-22548 GCA_959609185.1 Schmidtea polychroa
TTTGCGTATATATACGGTTCCCGTAGTTTAGTTTAGTTAGCAAATAAAATTAAAGTACGGGAACCGTATATATACGCAAATCGTAAGTACGTAACTACTGGAACCGTTTGCATGCCGTACTGAGACACAAATTATGCAAAAGCGCCCCGTAGCAAAAGGGTTAAGTAAATTTTTTTTCTTTTGTCTTCTTTTCCAGCTTCATAATTTAACATTTTATAAGATATATAATTTACTGACAAATTATAAGTAAAATATTAACATTGCATTTATTAAAAAATTGATTATGAATCAGTAAATATATCAAAAAAAAACATCGATATATCTACTGATTCATAGTCAATTTTTTAATAAATAAAATGTTAATTGAAAAGAAATCAGATAGGAAAAATCGAAAGAAGTTCTTATAAAAACATTAAATTCTGTCATCTTCATTCCTTTTCTAGACAATCGATTAATATTTTATTTTAAATTCAAAACGCAAATTTTCAGCACCGTTTTTTATTAGTCGATAGCCTAAAAGATAAAATATTAAAATTTCTTATTTCGCTACCATTTCCAGCTTCATCATATTTCTTAATAAAAGTATTTCAACATTGATGAATATTTATAAACTTGTAAGAGATTTAATTTTTTGTAAAATTTTCCTACCATTTAGAACTGGCACATTAATAATTCGATATGTTTCTTCTCGCATGAATGGATTGAATATCATTTCTAATCCTTCGCCACAAGCCATTAATTTACTTTCACACGTAATTAGTAAAGTCACTCCATTTCCACAAACTATTTGCTGTATTCCATCAATGTTTACTAATGTTGGTTTTATCCAATCGTCATTCGTCGAAAACCCTGCTTCTCCTTTGATTCCACACCCCCAAATATAGGTGGAATTAGAATATTCATTAATCCAATATTCTGGTGAATCCTGATACCATTGAGAAAGTTCAGTTTGTTGTTTCAAGGACCAGAAATTATTTTTCTGAAAAACTAACTTGTGGATAAGAAATCAAATATAATTTTACCCATTTAGCTTGAAGATAATGATGCACATGTTCATCGGATCCAATGCACCAAACCCACCACCATTTAGGGATAATATTATCTGGGATATCACGTTCAAAACAAATCGCCTGAGTAAGTTTCACAACTTCGTCAATTGTGAACAACCAATTTAATAGATGATTGGACGGTAATTTGTCATTAACATTTAGATAATGTCGCAGGATTTTTCGTTGGAAACATGCATCATTGACTATTTCCAACATCCATAGGGATTTATATTGTTTGTTTGTATCAAGGGGTTCCATTATATAATATGGCATTAAGCGTGAAATGAGATTAAGTGAAGTTGTGAATTGAATTAAAGATTGAAGATATTGTGAATAGACAATAGAAAATCCGGATTTTACAAGCTCAACTTCTTCAACAAACTAAAACAAAAAAATATTGCAAAATTAGTATAATTTATTAAAAATAAATAAGTCTCCAGAAGTCACACTCCTATTTTAAACATTAATATCATTTTAGTGTGATAGCTTTATATTATTTTCCTTAGATAATTTAAAAGATACGATTACGAATTATTATGGACAATTAAACCGAGAAACGAGAAAATGTGATCGACTTTTGTAGTTCGTCAATAGGCCGCATAATTACCCAGTTTTATTGGTGGACATTTTTGATTGAAAGATTGGTTGCACCTTTTCAACTGGATGAATCAATAGTTTCTTTGCCTCGACTTTAAAACCACATACTCTGCATTAATGAAAACATTGAAATGGTACAAGAGAGTATAACTTCAGGATAAAGTATGAATTTATTAATAAAAACTGTAGACGATAACATGCAGATAATTTAAGGTTAATTTATTAGTGACAAATGCATTCACTTAGCGTGATTAAACGTCTATAATATAATAATCCCTGTTAATAATAACCAGTTAGTAATCTACAAATATTTATTTTTAATACAAAATATAAATTATTGCCTAACTCTGGTATTATTAAAACACCCGATTTAAATGGCGAATTAATTAATTAAATAATAATGATAATTATGCGTGCCAGCTTTTATACTTATTATACTTTTACTTATAATATAATATATATTTTATTTATAAATTAATTATTTAAATATCCCTAACAATCCCCAATCTTTGAATTTTAATTGAGATATCGAATTTTTAATACACCATTCAACACAGTTTTGCAAACAAAACACATCCGTTAAATTATTCAACGTAAATTGAATATTTAATAGTCTTTATCCGTGGAAGTTCTCCTTATCTCTTGATTCTAACACTTCTCTTAACTTTTTCGATCTATAAACAGTCTGTTACATTTACTGTATCATTATGTTGATTTGTGAAATGATATAGAGTCTTAATTTAGTGTAAATACTATAATAAATATGAGTAAGGTTGTTTTGTCAAAGGAAGAGAACCGTATTTTGAAATATGATTCAAATCATAATAGTATTGATGAAACAAAATTGTGTGATAAAATTGAACGTTTGAATTTTCATATATACAGATCACAGAAAGATAATAATACTATTTCCGTCAAGAGTGCTTTTCAGTTCGTGAAAGTAAATAATTTCCGAAGAATGGAAAATTGCCTCCTTTATGAATGAAAGTTTGTTACAAAAATTACTATATGATTTAATTAAGAAAAAACATATTGATGAAGAGATGACTGAATCTATTCGTCCAATGAGGTCGCAACCATATATGGGCTTCCAAAAATCCATAAAGATCATGCACTTTTGTGACCTGCTGGATAAATTAATTAAGCCGTTAATGTCACCCGATTTCGAATGTAAAATAGTTTTGAATTTGTTTCATGTATAGCACAAAGTGTTTATATTTGTAGTTTCTTTACTAATTTACCATTGATTAAAAGTATTGATTTATGTTGCTTGTCATGAAAACAAGATTGCTTCCATTCCAATTTGAGAAACTCATTGTTTAAAAACGGTATGTAGATGATAATTTTCTAATATTTGAAAATTATAAGCGTGTACAACTGTTTTTGCATAGTTTATGAATAGTTTACGAAAAAGAATTATAATCACGTGTGATACAAAGAAAAGTCTTCGAGTACTTTCTTAAACTTGTTAATTCTGCTCAAAGATAAACACTATGAGACCGATTTCTATAGAAACCAACTGGTATTGGTCTTTATACTCTTTTGTGAATTTAAGTAGAAAAGAAAAATGGTGAAAAGATTGATTTATCATTCATGGATTTTATTTTCTAGTTTATCTAATTCAGCATAAGTGTTGATAAATAGGTTGAATTGTTGAAGAAGAATGGGTGTGAGAGTTTAAAGAATTACAGTTTTAAATTGAATGTAGATAATATTATTAGTGTGTGTGAAGAGCTTAAAGTTGTGCTGGTATTGCAGTGCTAGGAATGTTTACAGATTATAAGAGGAAGGTAAGCAAGTTGTCGGAAATTTTAAATGATAAGTTTCTAATTCGTGCAAAGTACACAATATCTTTATTAATAAGTCTAAAAATCTCATTGGATTGTGTTCTGATCTCGTTTATCAATTTACATATAATGAGTGCAATGCTATAAACATTAGAGCAACTTCCGTCGTGAATATTCTCGACTGAAGAACATCGACCAATGTTAGTGAGCATAATAAGGAATATATGGGTAAAACAGGCATGGTTGACCTTATCTATTTATCTTAAATTTTTTTAAATAAATTCGAATATGTGATATGTGAAGCTTTGTTGGATCCGAAAATCAATGTGTAAAAAGCTGTGACCACTTGCGTTTTGAATGTTTCTAAATAATTTAGGTGTTAAATTGGAGGTATGCGAATTATTCTTGTTGTTTTCAAGCTTATTGAATTGTTAAGTTCAATTATTTTATTTTTAAAAAATTTTAAGTTTATAGATTGTTTATTAAAATTATAAAAAAATTATTTTATAAATTTTTAAATAGATTTACTGAAAATTGACTAAATTTAAAAATAATCTATTATTTAAATTAATTTAATAAAATTTATGATTATTAAATCAATAATATATATAATTTTTCTATCGTACATGATTATGACAGGGAAACTGTCCAAATATACCGTAAAACTTATGTCTGAATAGTGCTTTCTAATAATAATAATAATAATAATAATAATAATAATAATAATAATAATAATAATAATAATAATAATAATAATAATAATAATAATAATAATAATAATAATAACTGAGTTATATGTCAGTTATTATTCAAACTATTTAAGGCTAAATTTTGATGTCAACAAATAAATTAAAAAATAATTTTTTGTTATTAACATTTTTATACTTTCATTTTTTAAAATACTTCATACAATCATATACCTTGTGTACAAATATTTACACCACTAAACATTGACCGATAGAATATTTTTAACACCGTTAATAATGTAATGAAAGGTCTCATTATTTTCCATAAAATTTTCAAACTAAGCCAAAGAATTATGTAAATAATTTTTATACAGAAATTAAACTGAAAATGTTTAAGGAACCGTTGTCATAATTAAAATTACAATAATTAAAATTATAATAATTAAAACTTTTATAAATAATGTAAATGAAAAATAAAAATAAAAAAATGTAAAAATTACTTGCTCATCTAATAATTTATGAAGGGACAAAATAAAGATTTTTAAATTTTTTAAATGTTTTACTGATTTAGTTTTTGTTGACTCAAGAAAAATTTTTCGAATATATGCCCATTGACACATTCCATTTTTTTGTAGAGTATTGGAATTAAAATATCTCCAAATTTTAATGTATTGAGAACGAGAAAAAGCTGTTACTAGATTGTTTTGCGGTGTCCATTCGATTCCAATAACGTAACCATCACCATTACAAGTACTAATCAAAGAACGGTCTTTCATACTCCACACGTTTACCCAGCCGTTATTACACCCACTTGCTAGTAAATTAGTATTTTCACACACTCTTAATTTCAAAATCGAACACAAATGCCCACAAAATGTGATAAGGTTCTATTAAAAATTATGAATTCATGATATGAATTTTCACCAGTACTTTAACATCATCACCAGTATCATTGAATTGCCAAAATTGAATCAAACCAGTAGATAAACCAACTATTATAACATGATGATTCTTATCATTAATATACTTCCTTGGTAGCCATTCTATGCAAGTAATTGTCTCATTCAAAGTTAAAACACATGTCAGTTTATCTTTGTTCCATATTGCAAGTTTATTTTCATCCACCGAAGATGATGCCAAAAAAGTGTGCTGATAAATAAAATAACCTAGAGATCAAGAGAACAATTGATACCCCGAAATGTGAGGAATATGGCGAATAAAGGATAAATAATATCCGATTATTGTGCACAGTATCTAAAAAGAACTTGTTACAAATCTGATCAGTTAATATGATTGATCCATTATGGCATCCTATTGCAATTAGATTGCTTTCTTCGTCCCAAGCAGCCATAGTTATATTTAATTCGATCTAAAATATTTAGATTAAAATAATTAATTTCAATTAAAATGTTTTTGGGTGATTTAAGAGGATTTTTTCGCATGAGTGTTGGAATGGTGGTGTAGATAGCTTGATGTGAATTGATTATTTTATATATAATTGCTAATTAAGAGTTTAGAATATAAATGAGTTATTGAATGTCATTGTTAAAGGGTTGAATTTTATGGTCATTTTATAATTTAAATGTTTTATTTTTTTGAATATTTTAAGATAAATCAACTTATTGGATCATTTAAAGGTGAATTTAAGTAAATTATGCAAATGGTTAATAAATATTGAAGGTCTTTGTATATCGATGTTAGAATATAATGGGCAACTTCGAGTAAAGTTTTGAGGAAAAACAATTTGTATTGTAATTTTGACTGGATGAGTCATACTAATGGAGAACAAAGACTTTGAATCATAGTATGAGTCATGATTTTGTGGAGAGCAAAGATATATGAGTCATCGTCAAAATATTTTCTAAATTAAATAAACAAAGACAAACACTCTGTCTGGTATTACAGGTAGAATATAAAAAGTTTCTTCTAACCTCCGATAGTCCTAGTATCTGATGTTGAGTTACTCGAGAGCCACTGTCGAAAATTCGCAACAATATCAATTCCCCGTGTGCAAGACAGACCAATAATAAGTCGACAAGATCTTCTTGATCTTCATGCAACCCACTATATATTTGTTGAGGAAATATCAAAGCGGTGATCAAACTTGAAAATGAGGTTACATAAGGTTTGGAATAAATGCTTTTTGTACTCCTGAAAAAGTATTTACTACTGATGTTTAGTAAAATTTATATCCAACCAAATATTCAAGAAAATTCCAAGTGATTCTGCTAAATATGATCCAGTGGGACTAACTGCAATATTTTGCACTCCGACTTGAACAAGATAATTTGATATATCGATTCTTAAAGGTACCGTCATTTGTAGGCATTTTTCCATTATTTCGGGACTTTTTCTATCTGGAGTTCTTTTCAGTATCTGATCTCCAAGTGAAAACAAAAATGTCTGTTTCAAATTTTGCTCAGTTCCAATAATAGAATCTATATCCCATAAACGCATCGTTCCTTCACAATCGGCGGTGAGAATACTTTGCCTATTTTGATAAAATTATTTAAAAGTACTTCAAATCTGATGTCGCATAAAAGATTTAAAGAGCGTAGAATGAAAAATAAAATTCAAGATTTAGAATGCTTAGTAATTTTATTGGAATCAAGCAGTAATGTGATATATATATATATATATATATATATATATATATATATATATATATATATATATATATATATATATATATATATATATATATATATATATATATATATATATATATATATATATATATATATATATATATATATATATATATAATATAAATATATACACCGATACCTCACTTTGCACCCATTCGAATGTAAAGCCTCCGTTTGCATAGCGTATTTTTTTACATTCAACTACTTTCAGTATGAATTTAAGTTGTTTTACATTGCGTCGAAAAATTAATATTTTGAAACAATTAAAATAGAGCTGAGAGTGAAATCCAAATCTCATATAAAAAAATTTATAAGAATAAATCAACATGGCAGCAGTTATACAACAATTTATAAAAACCTTAAGCAAGCTTTATAAATTAATAAAAATTTCAATTATGCCACAAACTTGAATGTTGAGCAATGCCTGAAAAATTCAAATAATTTAAATAAAATATTTTTTATAAATTTTAAATCTGATTTGCAATAAAAATTTTGGATCACGTATGTTTATCCCCCGAAGAGAGGTAAAACATACCTGATCGTATTTTTTTTTGTATCTTTGATATATCCTATAAACCGGCATTAGGATTTGTTTCTATTGTTCGAGATAGATCAGCCAAAACACTTTTACCGATTATTAATAGTGTTGTTGTAGCAGGTAGCATAACTACACACAAAGATGAATACGAATATTCCACTGTTTGTCTTAAATACAACTTTGTGAATCCTGAAACTGGCGTAAATACCCAGCACATTGAATTCTATAATAATCGACTAAAGATGAAGATCAAAGCAATGAAAGGCATGACAAAAATCAACGAAATAGTTTTTTGAAGGAGTTTAGAGAAAGAAATAAAGAAGACCTGGTTTTGACATTTTTTCAATTATTTGCTAATTAAAATAAATGTATTTTTTCATTTAATTTATAAAAAATAATCCTGTATTTTATTCGGGAGGTGAAACAAACCTTAACATTATTAATGTTTGATTATAGTAAAAAATTACAGTAAATTCATAGTTTATTTAATAAATAGAAAAAAGAGCTTAGTAGACCACTAAAATGTAGCAGAGATACTTTTTCATTATCTTTAAAAATGCCTGTAATGATTTATACATATGCTCCAATTTTATATACGATCGAATGGATAGTACAAATCACTATTTTGTTTTATATTTAACTCAAATTTTTACCATGCCTATTTTGAAGTGTTGAGAGATAGTATAAAAAGAAACGAATATAATAGAAAGATTATTATAACAAGATTATTGGTGAAAAAATACAAGATTTAACGGATGCATCATATTTGTAGCAAAAATATTTCTTTATTTTCTACACAAATCTGTGTAAATGGAAGGTAATAAAAAAGTCAGATTAGTAAGTTAAAGAGAATTATAAGTACAAAATAGGTCGTTTGAATTTGTAATAAATACTTGAAAATTGGATTAAGTTATTGTGTCAAATTGACCCTGATTTATGTTCAGTTTTGCAATACAGGTATAAAGAACTTGAAATCATTTGGGAAATGTCGTCATTGATGAAGTTAATTAAAAGTAATTCTAACCTATTCATAACAGAAATTAATTTTTTAACTGTGGCATTGCAATTAGCCAAATGGATTGTTGGCGAATCTTCAATGCTCAGATCTTCTAATAAGTCAACCATGTTAACATCAACAGGGCTTCTCGATAAACTATTTGATTGAATTAGTTGAAACATCTTTGTTAAATTTTGCAAACACCAGATTTTTATTTTGGATACTGTATTTGAACTAATGATACCAAATGCTAATAATTCCATTATCTGTTCAATTTCAGATTGCCCTAGATCAAAATAACTAATTAATAAAAATTTAATATTTGTAATATATTTTTCCTTTAATCTTATATTTAATTTATATTTAGCATCAATATGCAAGGACAAAATAAATGTGAAATAATCAATATTCAATCATTAAAAGTCAATTATTTAATAAGTTGTCATATATTTATACAGTCGGACCCCGGTTTGGGGCATCATTTTTGACGAAGTGCCCCAAAAACCCGGGGTGCTCCAGAACCCGGAGGTAAATATTAAATAAGAACTTTAGATGTAAAATAAATAAGTTTCACGATAAAAGCATTTATTTTTTATTCAAAAAATCGGTAATTTTGATTTCACGAGCTTTACTAATATCATTCAAAATTTTTTTCTGAATGCATAAAATTCTTTTAAAGAATCTGAACTAAATATTCTAATAATTTTCTCTAATTTTTCTAATGGTTTTAAAACATCTGAAGTTTCAACATCATTTATAATCTCTTTGTCATTGTAAAATTGAATGTTTTCAATCCCATCAAGATTTTCAAATGTTTCTTCTATTACTTCGTTGATATTTTCTTCAACTTCATAAATTTAATATTCATTAATTTTATTCCAATAACTTTTGATAGTTTCAACCCTTAACATTTCCCAAGCCTGTGAAATTATAACAATAACTTAGCGTATATTTAATTTTGAAAGAGAATTCGATGATTCGCAAACATTAAGAGAAAAATTCATGAGTGTATTTACATAATAAGTTTTGAAAGTTTTTATGATGCCCATTCAAGCGGGATGAATATCAATATAAAAGCAAACGATAATGTTGGGCAAATGCCAGTTGGTCGAAGAAAGGAAAGTAGTGTATCGTGAGTAAAGAGTAGGAAGATTAAAAAATTCAAATTTTACGAAGATAAAAATCTTTAAAAAATCCGAATAAACCGGTCTCCCTTAGGATCACCTGCTTTCGATTTTATTAAAAAGTGTAATTGAGAACTTTGTATCAAAATTTGTTGATATTTAATAAAATATTTTGTGTTGGGTTTTATCAGAATCAGTACCGAATTTTACAGTAATAACATAACAAACAACAATAATAATAATCCTAAATATATCATTACATCTAAAATAATTGCAATACTTACAGATTTGATAGTCATCCTTGATAAGAAGGTTATTTTTAGATAGAACTCTTATTACAGTATTAAACAATAATTGTATAATCAAAGCACTAGGTCTAATTAATAAAGAAGTATCAAAATCCGTATTAAGATTAAAAAATTCCTGCGAGCTAGTGAGAAAATTTTCCAAATTGTCAATATAAATATGAATAAAATCATGGATCTAAATCATAGGTCATGTTGAAGTAAGCTTAAAAACTATACTTTTTCATCGCTATCCAGACTTGATTCGAGTGCTAAGAGTAATACTGAAATAAAATCCGTATCTTTGAACCGAACACATTTAACACAATTTGAAAGTTTATCAACGTGCTTATTTAAACGCAATCGGCACCCTTCAAATAACCGAATCATATTTATAGAAAACAATAAATCATTAAAGAAAAATTTCTTAATTGTGGAAATGGCATCCGAATTTGAATTTCTACAACTGTTGAATTATTTAATATGATAAAAAGTATATTAATCTTTTTATTACCTTTGAAATATTCGTTTTGCTAATTTAATGATTAAATTTCTAGAAGATAAAACCAGGAATGAATATTCTAAGCGTCTTAAACTTTTAACTATTGCTTCAGCGTTCAATTGACATATAAATGAAATATCTGCCTTCAGGGAATCTTCAATGGCGTCCGGTTCATAGCAATAAGAATCCAAAGAAATGGCTAAAATAATTAATTTACTTGAAAAAGAACAGCAATAATTGTTACTGCTATAATTCACTTCTTGCCGAATATGTTCACCAAGAATTTTTACTTGATCTAACTTTGGTCTAATGTCTTCTGACATGCAAAGTTCGGAAATTTTTTGGTAGCAATAATGTTCAGTCACAAGGGTTCCACTCCAACCAAGCAAATTATTATGTAAATAACCTCTGATGAAAATATAAAAGATTTGATGACAGAATGGGAATAAAAAATATAATAATAAAAAAATATATCATAATAATAATAATAATAATAATAATAATAATAATAATAATAATAATAATAATAATAAAATAAACAGTACAAGCTTTGTGATACCCAGTGCAAATCCCAATAGTAGATTAGTTTCGAGCTTTTGGCTCTCATCAGTACTATGCAGGAGACACGAAGATTTCTCTTCGCACCAGGTAAGTATACAATATTGTTGATTCAACTCTATTGCATACTTTCCCCGGTACACTGGAAATCACATCGCTTGCAAAATAGCTTGGTCACAGAAAAATTCTGTAAACTTGTAAACATGGCGTATGAAAAATCATAATCACCTCTGCGGACTAAAAAATTAGTCGATACACAGAAACTGTTTACAAGTGCATCCGATTACCTTTAGCATTTTTAACTTATAAAGTAATGGTGTAAAATATTTTTGTCGGATGTCTCACTTGAATAAAATAAACAGTACAAGCTTTGTGATACCCAGTGCAAATCCCAATAGTAGACTAGTTTCGAGCTTTTGCCTCTCATCAGTACTATGCAGGAGACACGAAGATTTCTCTTCGCGCCAGGTAAGTATACAATATTGCTGATTCAACTCTATTGCATACTTTTCCTGGTACACTGGAAATCGCATCACTTGCAAAATAGCTTGGTCACAGAAAAAATCTGTAAACTTGTAAACATGGCGTATGAAAAATCATAATCACCTCTGCGGACTAAAAAATTAGTAATAATAATAATAATAATAATAATAATAATAATAATAATAATAATAATAATAATAATAATAATAATAATAATAATAATAATAATAATAATAATAATAATAATAATAATAAATTTAATATAAATATCAAAATAAATAGATATTTAAATTAAATTAAAATTTTGATAATAATAATTTAAAGAATAATTCTGTCATCAACATTTCAACAATAGACAATTTATATAATAGTTCAATTGTTAAAATTGACAATTAAAATAAAGCAAATATAATTTAATAATTTTTTAGCATCAGTATTTTGGATCACTACACTTAGTCTTCATACTTTGGTGTTATGCATTGTCTTTTTAGTTTATTGATCCAAATAAAAACTGAAAGAAAATAATTTTGACTTACTCATTGACAAAATCATTTAAATTTTCATTAACGTATGGAAATTTCTTTGAAGGGGATTTCACGTTAAGGTATTCATTACAGACACAATAACCAATTGATGTTATTGACGCACAGAAAAATACACTATTATCTAAATCAACAATTACTCCATCTGATTTTATACAATTTGATGCATGATGTTGTAAAGATTTCTCTAAAATTCAATTAATTTTAAATAATTCATTTCTTTTCAATATTCTACTGCAGTTAAGAGGATGGTGATTAGATAAATGAGTAAATAAATGTTGGGACTGATATTTGAATGACGCATCACAAATTGGACAAATGAAGGTTTTTTTTGGCTTATTTACCTGCTTAATGAGTTCAAAGATCTTCAAATAACAAATTAAAATTACTGATCGCAAAATAAATTCGTCCATTAATCTAAAATAAAAAAATATACAACTGCAATAGATATATAGCCAATTTATAAAAAAACTTGTGTCTTTTACATATATTTATGAAGCATATGTGAATCATTCGTTAGATGGAATTTTATAATAATTATAAAGGTTTTAAATATACCGGTAATTTGTTCTATAAATGCGAAGGAACCTAAAAGATGGAAAATATAATATGTTCAATGTTAAAAATACATCTAAAATCTAGTTTTCCTAAAGCGAATTATTTAGATCTAAAAGATCGTTTTGTTGAAGACTCCGAGAATTTGTTAAACTGGTTTGAGGAATTTAACATAAACATTATTTTTATAAATAATTAAATAAATAAACTCAGTTCAATTTCTTTCATTTTCATTTGGACAACAAATTCAAAATAAATGAAAATATTATTAATCTAAAATTTTGCAATAGTGCAAATCTTTATTGTTTTTGATTAATGATGAAACTCAAGATTTAAATTTTTTCTAAAATGTTTCTGTTACCTTTATTTTATGTCTTAAATGATACAATATTTGATATATTTCAATTTGCAAAATTATGTTGATTTGAACATGATTAAAAATATATACAAACTGATAACCTTTGACTTGATTGCACTTGTGACGATTCCTAAAACACGTTTTAAATATTGCAAATAATAATAGGAATCACATTAGATGTTTCAATAGAAAAAGAGGAATCTACTTCCGTGGGATTTGATGGTGGTGAATCGTATTCTTCGGCAGGTAGCTGGCTCTATAAATATATTATGTATATATTAAAAAGCTTGACTATGGATCAGTAAATATATCGATGTTTTTGATATATTTACTGATTTATAGTCAAGTTTTTTTATTAATATCTATCGTTGAAGAAAATATTTATTGATATATTTAACAATTACTTTTTGAGGTCAATTCCAACTTCTAACAATAGCATTTCATCAAATTGACAGTTTACTTTGACAATATAATTTGGGTTGTGATTATCCAGTCACTTAAATTACATAAATGATCACTTAAAATTTTTAATCACCTTAATAAATCTTATGCAATCACTTAAATTTACAAAATATTGTCCCTTAAATTACTTTAATGGTCACTTAAATAAAAATGAAAAATGAACTGTTTAATAAGTTTATTTGAAATTTAATGAAAACAATTTGAAAATAAGAAATATGACAAACATTAACCACAAAATGTAACTGAACATTTTAGAGTAAGCTAAGCAGAAGTATTAAGTTTTCTGGCGTTTTGTTGCTCCTCTGGCCAGAGAAACCTTGCGTATTTGTACTTTGACTTGGTGCCACTGTTGATTCCTCAGGCTTCTTTTTAGGTTTTTGCACTTTTAACTTGTAGTACTCATCAATCAACTCTTTACATCGAGGATGAATCCAGGTTTTAGCTTTACCTTCCGCCACTGGTCATTAATTGCTCGCTTCGTGGTCGTGCATATTAGTAGATAGCATGGCTTGAACAGTCTTATCAGTGTCCGAGTAGTTGAGTTTTAAAACGGATGCACATTGTGGTCCTCTTCGCTTGACATGGTTACATCTGAAGACGTCAGTATCTCCATTGTTCTCTCTCTTGAGGAAACTCTATAACTTTAACTCCTGGATCCAGTCTTTGGCTGTTTTATGGCTATTGAATGTACATAATCTATTATAGACCTTTCGTTTCTGCTTCTGCCGTTGTTGTTGTTGTTGTTCACATACTTCTTCTACATCTGATTCATCACTTTGATAATCAGCCACTGACTGAAGGGTCATATTTGTACTTTGGAGTTTAATTTGGTCAGCAAATGTAATAATAATAATAATAATAATAATAATAATAATAATAATAATAATAATAATAATAATAATAATAATAATAATAATAATAATAATAATAATAATAATAATAATAATAATAATAATAATAATAATAATAATAATAATAATAATAATAATAATATCGGTAATTCAAAATTAGTGATCACAATTAATAACATTCTACTTGAATTCACTTGAAAAAGGCAGTACCGAAAATTCGTGAATTTCAAAAAAAATCGATATATTTACTTATTCATAGTCAAACTTTTTAATAAATACAATGTTAATGGAAAAGAAATCAGTGGTGAAATTTGAGAAAAGTTCTTATAAATATATTATGTATAAATATATATGTTATAAATATATTGTTAATCATAAGAAATAATGTTTAGAATAACGCTTTAATTTTTTGTAATTAGATAAAAATAAATTATTCAAACTGTCAAAATTACTTGAAAGAGCACCTGAAATGGTGAGAGGTAATCACCTAATCGTCGCCTTCTATCACTGAAAGAAACTAATCCTGACTCCAACTATTTAAATAAATAAAAACATAATAAAATATTACGAGCATAAAAACAAATTAACATAACTATTATAAAATAAATCATTTTTTTAATGGAAAGAGTAATAAAATTTTATGTTGTTAAAACTCCAAAAAATAGAGAACTAAAACTTGAATTAAATAAATGAAAAAAATCGATTCAATTAGATAAAAATTAAGGAAATTAAGTCACAGGTCTTTCTTTAAACTTAAATTATTGCTCAAAATTATTCAAATTAAATTCTGTTTTATTTATTCAAAATATTATGACAATAATAATAATTAAAACAATAAAATGATAATTTAAGCCTTTTGCTGCAAATAATGTATTTAATGAAAAAATTTTCGACTATAAGATAGTCCTTGTCAATCTCCTGGTCTAGCTAAGTTCCGTATTTCCAAGTATTTTGCCCGGCTCAGGCCTTTTGAAAGTATAAAATGATGATTTCTTGGTAGCAGCATTTATTATTTAAAACAATAAAATGATAATTTAAGCCTTTTGCCGCAAATAATATATTTAATGAAAAAATTGACAAGGACTATCTTATAGTCGAAAATTTTTTCATTAAATACATTATTTGCAGCAAAAGGCTTAAATTATCATTTTATTGTTTTAAATAATAAATGCTGCTACCAAGAAATCATTTAATAATAATAATTATAGAAATATCCACGAACAAAATAATTAATTAATTAAATTAAATTTAATTCATTATATTCTAACATCCATAAAATTATCAACATTGAAAATAGTAAATGCAATTAAAGTACCCTTTGATTCACCTATGATATTGAGGCGAACTTTATATTTATCGAAATTCCAAATTACAATGAAATTGAAAATAAAAATAATTAAAATAAATATTAATATAAGTGGTCTAATATGAATTTTTGGGGAAACCATCAATTTTTACGTTAGACTTTTCCAAATTAAAAAAATAATCTACAAAATTTATAATAATAATGAGAAGCACATACAAACGTTCAACCAAAAATTATAAATATTTTCAAAGTTTTAATAAATATTATTAAGATTTACAAAAAATCGATAATTATTTTAAGTTAAAACAAAAATTGTGTGTGAACCAAAATACAGACTTAATTAAAAAACTTTTCGCACCAATTTCCCAGTAAAAACTTTAGTATAACACCAAGTGGGCTAAAACAAGAAGTGGTAAAATGTAAACAAATCAAATATTTTCCCATGAGAGATTTCCAAATGACTCACAATTCATACTATACAAAGACTTCTTAAAACAATATATTATTTCATTATTTTAATTTTAAAATGTTAATTTCAAAAATTATAATAAACAAAATATAAATAAGTGAGGTATCATTAACTTTACCAACCGTTTGTTCAGATCCTTTCGATTTCAAAGTAAAACTAAAACAATTAATTTCAAAGTTTTTTCTAATATTTGTTTAAGGATATTTATTACTTCTCAATAAGATTTTTATCGATTGACTGTCTTTTGAGAGTTCTCAATAAAA
The DNA here is from genome assembly GCA_959609185.1 of Schmidtea polychroa. NCBI lineage: Eukaryota > Metazoa > Platyhelminthes > Tricladida > Dugesiidae > Schmidtea > Schmidtea polychroa. The sequence continues at coordinate 16,060 of CAUHTR010000747.1, forward strand.
TTCTCCGTTCGTTTTTGTTTAAAAATCCTTTTAAATCGAGTGAATGATAGTTTTCCATGTATAAATATGCTAAATGTGAAAGTTATTTAATTAAGTTTATTAAAAATCGGAAAAGTGAACATGTAAATAATAACTCCTAAACATTCAAATATAAGGAAATAACTATTACCATCAATGTAATTACAGTGTAACACGAATAAGCTTTCGAAGTTAGTGGAAATTTAGCACATTAAAAATTTGCACAATTTCAAAATAAAACAATCAATTTGGTAAAATTTATTAAAAAGTTAAGAATTTAATAATATGGTCTTATACATTTTAAATAATATATACATCTATCATACATCTATCAACTACCTCACGAATCTTATATATTTCTATTCATTTAATTTATCAGTTACTCTTTTATAATGCATATTCTATTATTACGTTTGACGGCATTATAATTATAGACAATAAAGTTTCGATCACTAATTCTAAATCTTTCTAACGTGATGCTCGTCTTTAAACTTCACCAATGCTCAATTCAATCACTGTTAATGCTTAAAATTTCGTTCAGATCTTTATACGACGATTTTTAGGAAAAAATTTTTAACCACTCAATAATTAATTAATTCGAAAATTTCTTAATATTTAAATATTAATAAAAGAAAAGTTGATTGCTTTCAAGAGAAATAAAACAATTGATCTCGAACATTTGTAAACAATTTGATATTTTAATGTTACTATTTTGTAACTAATGATTTAACCCTTTAAGAGCAAAAATAAAAATTATAAAACAGCATTAATAAAAAAATGCATAATCTATAAAAAATTTAGGTTTATTGATTATGAAGTTTGTTTTTAAGTTTCCTCTGAAGGCAAAATTTGTGATAATGATATGATAAAAAATAACAGTTTATGTCCTCGAATTTTGCAACAATTCTAAAAAAGAGAGCGATTGTTGATGTTGGATGATGATCTACGAGTTTACTAACAAAAATCAAGCCTAGATTGAAATTAATTTACAGCAAATAACAAGCCCACTCTCATTAAATGTAAAACTTAAAAATTCATTTAATAAAACAATATTCTATAGCAGTGCTCTTCAACCTTTCGCAGTCGTCGGAACCCTTCCAAAAACTTTCGCAGTCGTCGGAACCCTTCCAATAAAAATTTCCCCATGTATATGTGGGCATGTATATATGTATTCAATTGGGGTTGTCGATGTGGTAATTTATAAAAAAATAATGCACTTTATAATATAAAATTATTTTATTTAAATAATTAATGGCAAAAATATAAAGTTTAACATAAAAAAAATAGAAATTTGATATTAAATGGTACTCAATGACTAGGTTGAGCCTGTTTTTTTGCTACAAATTACATTGAAATCTGGTACAATTCTTGTAATTTGTAGCCTCATTTCATTTTCAGCATCTAATTTATTTCTGTATTTTGTTTTTGTGGCAATATATAGCGAGAAAGATCTTTCACACATATAAGTGGTCACAAATGGCATCAAAATTTTAATAGCTTTTTTTGCGAGGTCAGGAAATTGGCAAAACATTNTCTATACAAAAGAAACTTTCTTTTTGTTTGTGCCATGAAATATTTTTTCAATAATTTGTATATCGCGAGCTAAAATGCTTGTTTACCACTACTAAAATAATTCACTTGAAAAAGGCAGTGCCGAAAATTCGTGAATATCAAAAATATCGATATATTTACTGATTCATAGCCTTCAAGCTTTTTAATAAATACAGTGGAAAAGAAATCAGTGGTGAAATTTGAAAAAAAAATTCTTATAATACTAAAATAATAAATACTAGGGGCTCTGTCCCTGTTCGCTTCGCTTCACCAACCCCGTTAGAACGTAGGGTTAATGTTAAAGTTAATATTTAGGGTATTCTTGGACAGAAGTAAGATTCAGTTTATTAATATGTTGAGTTAGTCGGCTTTCTCTGACTCCTCGTGTTCTTATTTAAGCAAATAAATCGAAACCCAACACAGAATAACTTTATTAAACTTCAATAAAAATTACAATTAGTCACTAGATCTGCACTTTCTCTCCAATAAATATTGCTCGCTAAGGTAGACAACCCTAAGGGGCAATCACCTTTTCTGGTACGAGAGTTAAACTTTGCTTTCAATTACTAGATTTCGTCTTCTGATCGCTGACTGTCTTATTCAGTTAATTTTTCTCTAGTTTCTTCGACCAACTAGCGACTTGTCTGTTTTTGAGCTCTCTTTTTATAATTTTTCTGAGAAGGCAATTATCTACAGAATTTTGGATTATTGCAAATAATTAACTTTTGGGAATCTTGGGTAAATATTTTGAAGATTGTTAAATCATTTTAATTTGTTTGCCCCGGATTGGCGCTCGGGTGAGTTTGCTTTCCTATCTAATCAGCCGGGTGTCAATGGGTTTCGGATTCCTTTCCGAGCTCGGAGTTACCATGGGTTCGGGCTTCCCACTATCTCGAACTTCCCATTACGGATTAATTAATTTGTTTTTTCGTTATAACTTTCCTGTGAACCCCTTATTAAAATTTCTGAATTTGTATTTCCATTTCCACCGTTTAGTATTAATTTTCGATTTTTAGTAATTTTTTATTAATTTTGTACTTCTGTCGTTTGGAACTTTTTTATTGATTTTAACAATATTTGTTATACCTTCCTTATATATATATTAGGTTTTCGTACTAACGCCAACAATTACTTGAAAAAGAAAATATATATTTTTTCTAACTTGTTTAAATTATCTTTAAAAATTATAACTGAAAATTTCCTACATTGACCGCTTTGCGCCCTTGATCAGCCATGTCCTTCGGCCTAATCAAAATCATTGAATAATCTCTTTATAATAACAATAACTCTTGGTCTTTCATATGAATATCTAAACATGTCTATATGTTTATCCATTGAAAAATTATAACTACTTACTAAAGATAGAAAGATTTTCAATAAATTTACATATAACAAAGGGAAATATTTTCAAACCCCATTTGCAACTAAACGAAGCATCAAATTAAAATTATTTTCTAAGATATGTCTTAAAATAAAATTCTTAATCTTAATCACTAAAAATAGTTTTCATATCACTTTGCGTACATGCTGTAGAAATGTAGAGGTCTTCGACAAAAATTTCTAAAATGTCATGCCCTTTTTCATTCGCACCATTGGATTTACAGAAACAACCGAGCTGTCAATTTGTAACCCGATTCACGATCTGTCGTATGAATATCCATCAAAATTTTTATTTCAATTTGAGGCAGTGCGCCCACAGGGTTTTCGAAAGAAGAACCCGAATTTTTGAAATATTTTAACTTCACTGATGTGTTGTTTGACAGGCTGTAGAACAAAACCACATTGAATACAAAAAAATACGAATATGTTAACGGTGCTGTGTATGGAGAGTTTTTTTCTAATTGTAATAATTAAAGCAAACTTATACTAATTAAAAATGAACTATATGAAATGAACTATATATGTTCAGTAATTATATTTTTCAATAAAAACTTATTTTGAAAAGATTTTTGCCCATCAATTTGAGATTTATACTTGTAAAAATACAGTAGATTGAAACGATCTAAAAATTTCAATTCTATAAAAGGTCAGAAACTCAAGAATTCTTATTCTCATCATTAAATTAGCTATAGCATTCCATTTGTTTTGAAATCATATATGGTGCATTTTTATTGCAAAAACACTTCCGAGTTTCAATAAAAATCCACAAGCAATTCCAATAGTTTAGCACGGATAAAGTTTAAAGAACGAAAAAATGATTGAAATTATTATTCTTTTATATGAGTATTTGGATATTAAAAATTAATTTTAGATAAATTTATCTTCATGAAAATTTAATTCAATTTTTTAGAAAATATTCAGCGTGAAATTTAAAATATCAAATATCAATGAAATAAATTTGAATTTTCTAACCACATTTTTTCACAAGGCCCAATTCGTTTTCGAAAAAGTATTGATAAAAACATTCAAAAAGTTTCAAGGTTGCTTCAGTGAATTCAGATAAATTTCTGTTTCTTCGCAATGGACAAGGTTTTGGTGCCATAATGACAACTTTAGAATACAAAGATTCTAAACCTTTTATGAGCTTTTCGTTCTAGAATTTCATCAAAGTATAGTTAATAACAGTTCAAATGTACTTTGCTAGTTAAATATGCTTCTAAGAAAACATGACTTGATAAAAGATTCATGATGAATTGCGAATATTGATATCGAATGAAATAATATTCAATTTTAGAACGCTCTGAAAGTTCTTTCGACCACTCCATCTAAATAATAAATAATTTGTAAATATTTATTCATGGTTTTTTACTCCTTCGAAATTTATGATATCGGTATCAAAATAATTAATTGACACTGAGTTAAAAAATGTACTTAAATTCCCAACAGCATCATTATTTGTTATTATGTAGTTATTGACTGATTTGAAAAATAAAGACTTTTTAATGTTATGGCTGTTTTCTTTTTGAATGTGATTTAGTGATCTGCAATAAATAAATGATTATTTAAGATAAATTTATAAATATATAAATAAATAAAAAAAATGTCTTAAAAATCCAATATTGAGACAGATAGATGATGTAGCAATCGTGAAAATGAAAATAGTAATGAGGAATATGATTTTAGTACAATTTCAGTTTTTCGACTTAAAAAGATCTTCCATTTTTAAAAAGGTTGTAAAAATAATATTACATCTTAAACGTTCAACATCATGTAATGATATCATTCAAAACTACGTTAAGGCGTTACACAAAATAATTATTCTTGAGTATTAACTGCAAAACTAAATGGAATTCAACTCTGGAAACAGGAAGTGCCAGCAATTCGTGTTAAATATAAAACAAAATATTGATCGATAGTTTAAAATAGAACTAAATATTAAGAAAATAAATTAAATAAATCAATAAAATTGAATGATTATTATAAAATTAATATAGAATTAGTTTTTTTCCTTACCTGATGATGACAGTGAGCCTGCCGAAATATATCGTATAAATGATATTTGAGCGGTGTTTTTAATAATTAAATCAATGTCATATCTATATCTAAGTTATTATTAATATAGTATTAATTGATATAAAATATATTTGATTTTATTTGTCTAAACAGCATTATATTTTAAAATTATAAAATTTTTGTCTTAAATTGTTTAAATATATTAATAATGGACTTCGTTATTGTAAGAAACAAAGTGGTCTAATGTAACCAAACTAGTTTATTATTTCAGTTACATTTAGGATAGGATAACATGGTAGATTATCAATAATAATTATCATAAATAATGGTTGATCTGCTTTATATTCTGATTGTCTTTGTAATTTTCAAACAAGAAGTATGTTTGTGGCTCAAGGCAAGTAATAGTTATCACTTATCAAAATCCATAATTTTCTATTTAACCATGTATGGCTGCAACGATATTTAAAGGTTTAAAACGAATACTAATTAATTATTAGTTATTGATTATTTTTTATATAAAAGTTTTATATAAATTGTTTTTTGATTTATACGCGCTAGGACATAAAAATAGCTAATTATCTAAAGCTGAAATTTATAGGTAGTAATAAAATATTTTTAAATGATTATAATATATTTATAAGTATAATTTAAGTAATTTTGTAACAAGTTTCTTTGGTCAATTTCGAAAGTTTAAATTTGAAAGCATGGAAATAAGTGGTTTGAAAACTTAAATAATAATTGACGAAAACTTACTAAAAAAGTGCTCATAACATTGCAAATGAACTAAAATTTCATAATTAACCCATTTATATAAAGCGCTTCCAAATGGAAATAATTAGAAATAATTGTATATCTTACAGAATATTTTCAAATGGACGCCAAAAATGTGCAAATATGATGAAATTTTAACTGTTTAGTTTGGTTTAATATATATTATATATTATTTCACAAATTTCATAGTTTATCTTGGAGATTTACTACTTTTGTATATAAAAATTTTGTCATTTGCTATAAGTTGATATCTAAAGGACTGAAAAAAGATTTTAAAATGGGTTAAATTCCAATTTCCCAACTCAAAAAATGTATTTTCATTGAAATTACACTCAAATCAAATAGTTTGGTCATATGATGAGTTCAAATGGAAACTAAATTTTTAATTGAATTTCAAATTGGAAGAGTTTAATGAAAATATTTCTATTTCCTTTGCAAGTTTCGACATACACATCATTTTAGTGGTAGTGTCGAGACAAATTGATTTAAAGTTTTCTATATTATTCGCCAAGTTTAACTTGATACACTTTATTCGACTAAATGAGCTCAAAAATATCATTATAATTTATATGATTACAAACTAATAATAAGTTCAATTTAATTATATTAATTCTTGATAGGCATTTTTGTATTATGATATATTATTCTTCCAATTTTTTAATTTTCAAAAATTATAGTTATAATCAGGGCCGGATATAGTCTGATAAGGCCCTAGGCTAGTTGAAATATGGAGCCCTTTATTAATTATAATTATAA
>CAUHTR010000748.1:0-83642 GCA_959609185.1 Schmidtea polychroa
TCATTCAGACACTTTTTGGGACCCTAAGAAAGCAAGGGCCCTAGGCTATAGCCTGTGTAGCCTATACGTAAATCCTGCACTGGTTTATAATAGCTATTTTCTTTCACGTCCTATGTTATTTGGCATCACAAATCAAGATATATTTTACAAATATTTTGTCATAAAAATGGAAATCGTTATAAGATTTTGAGAAATATAAGCAGGAAATTTCGGATAACAAATGATGTAGAGTGGAGTTTATGACATTAAAATGATTGCGAACCAGTGAGTTATAAAGTTATATAAATATAATTCATTAAAAAAAATATTAAAAACTTACATAAATGAATTCGAATCTAAAGAAAAAATTCTGCAAATAACATCTTCTGACTTCGTCAATTTATCAAAAAAGTTTAAACCGCGTAAGTGAATTTTTCCTTTACTTTTAAAATTTAAAATAATTCCTGAGCATTGTATTTCTTTTCCATTTTCTGTGGTAGAATATTGACATACTTCACCTCGACAGAATCGATTATTCACATTTTCATTCAATAGGAATAAGGCAAATAGCAGTGAGCTACCAATTCCCGGTGTGGATATCTAAAGAATAAATGTAAATAATGAATATAATTTCACCAATATAAATTGGTGAGAAAATATTTTTCAATGACATTAATTAAAAAATCACAAATGTTTAAATAGAGTGATGCAACATTGCTTTACGTAATCGATAAAATTTTCTTAATGGTTTACTGTTTATAACGATGCGTAATTTATTTTATATGTACTGGATCTCAAATCCGGAAATTGGAAAAAGTATCTCCGTTGTAATAACACTTCTACAACCATTCAGAAAAAAGGCCATCAAGTATTTGTTGATAACTGATATACAGGCCCAGCCTTATTTACAAAACTTCGTTCTTTTCTTTTTGGAGCTTGTGGTACCATAAGAAAAAATAGGAAATTTTTTTCTAAATTGGCAAGTCAATTGAGAACTGGCGAAACACAATCATTGTTTTTAGAAATGTATTAGCTACCAAGCGAAAGGATTACCGTGATGTATATATGCTCTCATCAATTGATGGAGATAGTTTTTCTCAAACGGCAAAAAAGTATAGAAGTGCAAATCCAATTATGATTATTCGAGTAATATGGGTAGTGTGGATAAAGTGGGCATGCAGATTTTGTTGACTGATAGCATAAGGAAATCCACTAAATGGTATAAAAAGGTCTTCTTCAAACTACTTGACCTTTCACTTTTCAACGCATATCGTATTTATTGCAATGAATTTCTCCGAATTCAGAATGATGATAGTAAAATAAATCATTCGGAAATATTGATCACAACAAACCCAGGCAGTTGGCAGACCTTCTATATCACTTCATCCTCTCCGACTTACAAAAGGACACTTTCCATATACCTTTGATCGAGAAGATGTGCCATAATAACAACATTAGCAAAGAAACAACTTTCTATTGCCCCGATTGCAATGTTCCATTGTGTATTCCTCCATGTTTCAAAACAACCCACAAGGCTTCACTTTTAATAAGATTTTACCCTTAATCTATTTCTTACAAATTATAATTTTCTTCAAAATTTATCTAATTAATTAAATATTTTTTTACCATTTTTTATTAATATTATTTTTCTAAAAAAAGCCGGCACTGAAAGGGTTAAATTGCAATATGAAAAGAATTGCCTTGATACACTAACAGTCTTTTTATGATTATCTCTTTCAAGAACATCACTAATGAGTTCAAATCTTTGATCGGTAAAATGCTTCTCATGACAATATTTAAAAAATATTTTAAAATGGTATCAAAAGCATTTCTGTCCTGTTGTAAAATCTTATTGCGAAAGAAATGGATTAGAAATAAAAGCATTGCTGATTCTTGACAATGCTCCTGGACATATTGTCATGAAAACAACCAAATATAAATTTTATTTTAAATAAGAAATTTCAAATTGAAAAAAAAATCAACTCAAAATTAGTACATTTCGAAAAAACCAAAAAGGTATCAAAAATCCATTTTGATTAACGTCCGAATTTTAATCACTTGAAAGTTAAAAAGGAAAACACAAAACTGATTAATATGATATTTAATAATCTCCATTAATAAAAAAACATCATTTAATTCAATGGACACTAGAAATGAACGGAAAATTATTTAACTATTATTCTTAATTTAACGACTGTTGTAACAAAAAATTGCCATTTTAATCTAGTTTGAAAATAATGATAAAGCATCTATATCTGATTTTACTGAGTTAATTTTCCAAATAATGGTTTTTACGAAATTGAAAACGACAAATTTTGGATACTATTTATTAACGACATAAAATATTCAATACTTCATATTGCTTTCTTTATTTAAGACCTAACATAAGTCGTTTTATATCATTTATTATTGTTTTAATGATTGCTTCTTTCAGCTGAAACTTAGTTTTTATTTGTGGACCACCACATTTGAAGCCTGATAACATTTTCCAAATAATATATACCGGATTTAAATCAGGATTGTTTACTTTTCATTCCAATACAGTTATTTTGTTTGAATGAAGTAAATTTAAAATTTCTTTTGACTTTCGTACACTAGAATTGTCATCATAATAATAAAAATAGCTTCATAGTTTAATTTTGACCATTGAACACATAAATTCAGTATACTTTTATTTATTTATTTATTTATTATATATATATATATATATAAATGAAATTTTCCATTAATTATTTTGTAATAAGTTAATGGAAGAAAAATATTAAATAGTTTTTCAAGTCTTTATAGTTTTCTTTCCATAGCCTCTTTGACAATATCGAATCTGATTAGAAAGGACATTGAGCTGAATCCGTTTGCCCTTGATATTGTCTTCCTGATGCCGCCTTTGATTTTAGTGAAAACGCTTTCTATTGAGTTCAAATGTTCCATAAAATTATTTTGAGATAATGCTCTTCGGTGCCATTCAACTTTGAAGTAAATTTATTTATAAAAACTTTATAGGTATCCTTTTTGTAGAACCCTATAATTATTTTTTTATGTCCTGGCCCTTTGACTTCAATAGCCAGAACTAGTGACATGTTTGGTCCTCTGTTATTTGCTAATATATTATTAATTTGTTCTCCTTTTTACTTTCTTCCTAGTGCTTGGGTTCTCAGTGTGTTGAACCCACATTCGCCGATATAAACAAGTTTTGTCACGCCAGGTTTCTTCTAGGGTGCAGTTTTATCATGCAGCCACACATGGTCTGACTTTTTAAAGAAATTAAATGCAGCAGAACATTTGCGCTTTTCTTCAGGGAAGTATAAAGATTTATTTCAAAAAAATCAAACAAATAATCTCCGTCTTTCTAAAATAATTTGTTTAACTATCGATAATACCCCAAATTTCTTGTAATTATATATTATTGTTTTTACTGAATTTTTGGAGATTCCTAGTAATCTTCGCGATTTTCCTTGGTACTGATTAATCTGGATTTTTCAAGTTCTGAAATTCTATAAAAATATTATATTTTATACTTAAGTTATTTTCCAGATTTTGTCATTACGTCGCCTTTTGATGAAACTATTGAATATTAAATTAATTGTAATTTAAAGAATAGATCTCACGTTATCATTTCTTCGACTTCGCAAAAGAAAAAAAAAATATCTGAAACCCTAAGAAAATATTAAATTGTAAGGTAAATCTTACGAAAATATTTCTTCATTTTCTCGACAACTTAGAGTTCGAGGAATTTTCTTTAAAAAATTTCCCCGCTATATTTTTTGATCAAATGTAGATAAAAAAAATGTTAACAGATTTTATTCAATGAACTAATTCTAGGTATCAACAGTTTACATGCATTTTTACTACATATAGTGCTTGTGTGTTAAATTTATTTTCTACAATTTTCTCAATTTCTATATGAAAGTTTTTATTCCATTGCAACGTTACATTTTTATATACAGGTAAGCTTGTGTGTTTCGATAATAACATTTTTTTGGTTTTTTTTATTTTATTTTTTCTAATATTTTTATTAATATTAAAATTTAATAATTATAAAAGATAATTTGAAATAAAGTGGTGATAAAAAATTTGTCACTCACTATAGTACAACTATTCCAGCAAAAAAACAAAATTAAGACACATACATTATGATAGACTAATTATAAAAATAATCTTACATTTTTATCAAAATACAAATCGAATTGACTTATGTAACTAGATTTTTTCAATAACAATCCGACAATTTCGTATAAATATGTGTCAGGAATAACTGCAAATAAATTATTGAACTCAACATAGAGATGATTTAAGACAAGGAAATAATCCGGTGATATCTGAGTATTATTATAGAACTCAATGCCGTCATACATTTCGGATAGGCGCAATTGTTTCACGGATATCATTTGAATCTATCAGTTATATTAAAAATTGAAGAAATGATACAACATGAAATACTTCAAAAGAACCATGGAAATTCAATGAAGAAGAAATAAAAAATCTGAAAACTCCATTATTATTTGTGAACGTCTGGATACGCTGTAGTAAAACCAAAATTAATTAAACATGTAGTTGTGGTCAAAACAAAAGGCTAACATTGTTACTGTTTGAGAAACATAGAAAAGATTGATCAATATCAATCACACAGCTTAGGCGGTAGGAAGTGACTGAACGACATGAAATGGACATGGAAGAACTTAGTTTCACTAATTTCTTTATCGATGCATAATCTAAATTAAAATTAAAATTTTTTTAAATAATCTTTATTAAAATCTTTTAATCTCAATCTAAATTACTTGATATATTTTCTTTCTAATTGTTTATAAATAATTTCAAAACTGAATAATAATAATTTATAATTTTATAATTTATTTATTTTCTACGAGTAATTTTTTAATTGTGAATATGACTATCTTATTTCTAATATACTATTGGTTATTTTATTTTTTAATGCAATTTCAAGACATTGATTCGTATTTCATATTGCAGCTTTATGGTGAGCACAAAAAACCCCATGTCAATAAATAAGTAGTTATTTATCGCACGAGTTTTTACTCAAACCGGACTTTTCATCAGCTACTCTTGTCATTTACATACAGTCTTTTGCCCGACGATGTGTTTTAAATTTTTATTATTATTTTATAAATTACTAACTTTTAGAAAAATAAGTGGTTTGTATTGTAGCTCCCAAACTAGCAACCATAGCAAAATGTTCCTTAAGTAAAAGTTGTAGTACATTCTATGCTCTACAAAAATTGTCATGCGTGAAAAAATTGATTTTTTAAAATATAAATAATGTTAAATTAAACTTTAATAAAAAAAAATAATTTAGAAAATTTTAAAAATTAGTTATGTTATAAACATGGTGGTATTTCCCTGAAGGTGATTCTATAAGAGAAATATTGAATTGCTTAAATTAGAAAATGAATCGACTTATTCCCAAAAAAATTACGAAGACAAATATGATAATATTATTAAAACTTCTAATGTAATAGTAATACAACTCAGCGGTTACATGCAATATCTCTCATGAAGATTTGTTTTCTATTATAAATAAAATGATTTTGCATCTTTTTATATAAAAAAGCATTTATTTGAATTTTAAATTTGTTAATAATAAAATTGATCGAAACCGAAAGATATTTTACTATCTATTTGTGAAATTCTGTCTATAATTGTCAGTTGAAGTAGATAAATAAAAAGTATTAAAAAATCATTCAAGCAAAGGTTTAATATTGAAACTAAATTTATACTATACTAAATACGTGCGTACAGACAATAAATCGTGTTAAATTGGTGTTGTTTCTGTCGGATTCTTACACAATGTAATTAACGAAATTTAAAATTTTTTAAGTTGGTGTCCATAAATCATTATATAAAAAAAATGATAAATAAAATTTCGATGTTTCAGTTCTTTAAAAAACTCAACAGTAATATTAAAAATTATAATATATTAAACCAGTGCAACATGGGAGAAATTCTGAGGATTTAAGATTTTTAAATTTTTAAAATTTATTTAAAATGAAATTAATGTTTGACTGTGGAATACTTAATGTCAGAAATTTTAAATTGTTATTTGAAAACATTAGAATTAATTTTAAAAATGTAATTTATGTTTAATTACAAAAGATTTAAAATGTAATTGTAATTTTAAATAGATATTTTAATTTTACAATTGTGAAAAGTAAATTGTTACATGCATCACAACTATCAAATTAACCCTTTACAGTCGTAAGTCACCCCTGACATGACAACAATATATACAATATACAAGGATAGCGTCCGATAATGGTTAAAAGTATCAGAAAATGTATATAACAAAATTTATGTTATTTTATGTTTAAATTTTTTTAAATTTTTAAATCAATTTTTGGATAAGAAATATCCGTCTAGTTAAAAGTTTTATGACGATCAAAAAGTCTTAGAATTGAATATAGAACATTTCGAAATATATATATATATATATATATATATATATATATATATATATATATATATATATATATATATATATATATATATATATATATATATATATATATATATATATATATATATATATATATTACAGATGAACTGTAAGTATTTTCAATGATTTTAAATTGCTATAATGTAGAAAATTATATTTTGAATTGATTAATGTTTACACCAATATTTCAAGCTTTCCATTTTAATATAACCATTTTTTAACATACATTTGAAATCTAGGAAAATTTTTAATTCATTTTAATATGCCCGCCAAACATTTTAAATTTAAAACATAATCATAACCGCATTATAAGAATCTACAGGAAAATTAAAACACACGGAAATAAGTTTGTCGATAGGCAGAGGAGTATTCCTGTGCGCTCATATCCACCTATTAAGATATTTTTATCGTTGATATTTCCTTTATTAGTAAAAGTTAGATATAAGCAAAGAGGAAGTTGAATTGACATTCACTAAAGGCAGTTGAATGATACGAGGATTCTCACGATTGTATGAAGACTGATTGTATTACTAGCTCATTAGACACAAACTTATAAATATAAATTAAAAATTAAAAGCCAGAAAACAAAACTAAATTCTACACAAGAAATTATGTAATAAATGTCAATTATATTTAAGTAACCTTTTGGCCATTTCTTGGTTGGATTTGTCAAAAATCCATAATTAAAATCAATTGCATTTTTGACAGACTCGATATCAAATGTGATGTGCCAGATTCCACTGAACATATTCTCAGAATTGAGAACAATAACACAATTATCACTGAAATCCGAATTAGTTATAGAAATTTTGTCACTAGATTTAAAGTTGCAATAGAATGAGCGTTGTTTATCGAAATTACAATTCTAAATAAAAAATAAATTGCTAAAAACATTATTTGAATGCTACGAAATGGCATCTTTTTATTTAACCTTAAAATTATAATTCAGTGATTATGGAAATATTTGAAATAACCAAAATTAGACAGACAAACAAACAGACTGACTAACATATGTATTTTCTGTTTAATAGTAAAGATTTCGGTTACAAAAATGTTCTTTATATTCCTTAAACTTGCTTATATCATTTCGTAACGTATTTACTTCGTTCAAAATGTTCAAATGTCAAGTGTGCCTAAAAATGAATTCATCGCTGAAATGGATATATTCGGTTTGCGTCGCTTCTGTTTTCGTTTAAATTGTCACGTCGTGTTTTTATTTCTAATTTTGCATTATTTTATAATTCTCAATAATTTTAATAAAATATCGTGAAAAATAATATTATGAAACAATTAAAATAAAAAAGTGAGTGAAATCCAAATATTTTTTCATATGAAAAATGCTACTTCAATTTGTGTCGTTTCAGTTTGTGAAGCGTTTTTCCAGAACCAATTATGTACACAAAGTGAGGTATTGGTATACTTTACATGTTGATTATCTTTTAAAAATGGTGCGCTTATAAATATGTCAAAGTACATTTTGTGTCTTATTAAAATAAAATAACTTTTCTTAAAGTTAATTAAAATAAATTAATGTTCAAAACATAAATTCTGAAACAACAAATAAAATCAAAACTTTCTAACCCCGAAAATCCAATTAAATTTATCATTATTCTCACAAGAGTTTAATTCATCACCAAGGTGGTTGTAGAATTCGATTCTCTTCGTCATGTTATTGGTGATTCTTAATATATCGAGTTTTGTAGATTTTGTTACCAAACTATAGAAAAAATCAGAAAAACTTTGAAAGATTTCCATGTAAGATATATTCGAAATGTCTTCAAATTCCCTAGAACTCTAAAAATAATTTTAAAAATAACTAGTTTTAATAAAGCAAACAACAAAGGAAATGTTTTCAAATTATTATGGACTATTTTTTTAAATTATCACATCTTTCACAAATAAAAATAAAAATCCTATCGAAAAATACACTTTAGGGTTCGTGAATTAAAATAAATCAAATTAATGTAGAGTCAAAAAAATAGAAAGGACAAAAATTTTGTTGACTTCGAAACTCAGCTCCACAAAATATAGTAATGAAAAATAGGAATCAATAAATATAAAATGGGAATAAATAAATAAAAAGTGAATCAATAAATTGAAAACATCTGGAAAATGATAAAATTATTGATTACTTGTTTTGCTCTATAACAAATTATTGAGAACAAAAATTTTATTGCGGCAATATTTAAATTGTATTTTGAATAAAGAATCGATCTTTCCTCCGAGTGACAAAGATTTGTTGAAATTTCCAAAAGCATTTTTATCCAAGCATCATTTTGACAATTGTTTCGAAAACTCTCCGATTTGTTATAAAGATAATTGATGAGTTTTAGTAAATAGCATAAATCTAAATAATTGAACTTATTTAGAAGTTCATGAAAAATTAAAACTAGACATTAAAAATTATGAAGGAAAACAATCATGATGACAAACTTTAAAATGAAAAAAAGAGATCCCATTATAAGATAACTTTCCGGGAATAAAAATAAATCATAGACTTTTCAAACGTTTTATTGAAAACGTTATGCAAAATTTTGAAAAATAAATAAATTCTAACCAAATATTTGACAATCTTTTTCGTTATTAGAATCACAGTAAATTTGATGCATTGTTTGAAGAAGCTGATTTTCCAATAGAATCATTCTTTCTTTCGTAATTTTATCTTCACATAAACTAGAAGCAATAAAGGTGAAAATTTGCTATTAATTATGCTATTAATTATTATTTTATTAAATATTGCGGAAATAATATAGAGCGTTCTAGGTCATGACTCATGAGATCAGCATAAACCAGATCAAATCATTTGCGATGAATATTAAAAATATTTGTTTCCGACTATTTGAAGTATCAGTAAAATCTTTTATATTTTTGTTCACCTTGGGTCTATTTTTTTAATATTTCATTTGAAAATTTTGAGATATTTTTGTAGAATTTTATTAAAAAAATCCTAATTAACAGGAATCTGATTACGAATTTATTGAAATATATTAAACCAAATTTGTCATATTTCAGTTTTGAATCAAACGAGTAGTTTAATTAAGGATTGTATATTGATAATTGTGGGAAGACTTTAGAGACATAAGATTTATTATTACTATAACCTGATAATCCCAAAAAAGGAAGTAATTATATTGTAAGTATTTTGAGCATACACAATACAATATTGCACCTTTGACATTCAGACATACATAACATAATATTCAGTCATACAAATTCAACATACATAAATATTATATAATTTCAAATAGGTATTGTTAATAATTGAAGTTTAATTGCCTAAAAATATATTCAAATACAAATTGATTGCCTAACTGGTATTATTCAAACAACCTATTTAAATGGCGAATTAATTAATTTAATAATAATGATAATTATGCGTGCCAGCATTTATACTTATTATAATCGGGGCACTCCCTATATCGGGGCAAAATAATAGAAGATGGGCCATTTTTAATTGCAATAACATAATTCCTATAACTTGCGTTTCTTTTTAATGGGGCACCATCCATAATCGAACCTAATCTTATAATGGATCACACTTAAAATAATTTAATACTAATGGAATCAAGATTTACTTTTTTCACATATATTCTTAAAAATAAGCTTACAATCAATAAATCATTTTGCATTAATAATTCATAACAATATAATTAAAAAATATTTATATTAATCCATGCATTTAGATCTGAAAACCCGAAAACAAGTACTCGATTATTTAGACATTGGATTTTCAGAAAGGGATGCTGCTGCAAAGTTCGTAGTTGGTAAGGGTACAATATCAAGAATCAAAACCAGTAAAAAGGAAATTCTCGATCAATATAACAGCATTAAAAACCACCATCGCAAACATCTAAGAACTCATATTAGAGAGGAAGCGATCGACCGTGCCGTTTTACAATGGATGTCTAATGTACGAGACGAAAGATGCCTGTAGATGGACTCACTCTGCGTATGGTAACTGAAAATTTTGCGGATGGATAGGCCACGAAATCATGGCAGGCAGACGACATTGGATGAGTATTTAGAAAATGATGAGATCCGGGTGTGAATAAATAAAATATTAATTGCGTTATTGATTCTTTAAATATTTTATTCTAAAATCGGGGCAACTTCTATTTTCGGGGCATTTTTTGAATTTTACTGCTCCAATATCAGTAGTTCAACTGTAGTATTTGATACTTGTAATACAATATATATTTTATTTATAAATTAATTATTTATATATCCATAACAGGTATTATTTACAATTATCATAGATCCCTCTTGTTTTAATATATTTAATTTATTCAAAATTTCTAATTTTCAATTTTCCATTCTGAAATTCTTTATTATTTTACCTGGACAATAAAATCTATCTTCATTTTTATTTTCCATATTTTCTTTTACCAAAACAACATCCCTTACATTGAAAATTCAATTTGATCTTACTTAACTAAAAATAATTCATCTTTCTTATTTCCATGTATTTAATTTTGAAACTCTAATTATTCTGATTTATGCTTTTTCATTAATAATTGAGGTTCACATGGTTCGTTATTTTCATACCACTCTCTGGCAATCTTTTTTTCCAAAAAAAATTTGTGCAGGACTCAACTGAATATATTACTGAATTATCGCGTTCAACATAAATTTCGACCCTGTCTTTTCTCATTCTTGCTTGAAGCATTTAATTGGACATTTGTCGTGAGTCCTAGTGTGAAGACTTTGAAGACATAAAATTTATTATTACTAAAAACTGATTATCCCAAAAGAGGAAGTAATTATATTGTAATTATATATCTTGAGCAAGATACACACATGCATATATAATACAATATCGCACTTTAACAATAATTATTATTTACAGTTCTCCTACAATAATGTTAAATTAAATATTGTCTGTCTGAAAGTTTTCAGCAAGTTGATAGTTCATTCAACGGAACTGAGAAATTCACTACGGTGGCCTGTCTGATGAATCTAAAGAATTACGTTTCCAAAGTTCCCTGTAATTATAATCGACTTGATAAATATATAAACAATCTAGTAGACCCAGTGGATTTACAGATATTTTATGCTTGTAGTCAACTTTGATCTGTTTTCCTTTTTGATGATATTTCATTTATTTTTATTATGATTAAAGATCAAAAATTAATGTTTGATCTTTTGTTATAATGAAAATAAATGAAATACAGATCATTTGAAGATTTTGAGATATTTTTATAATTTTATTAAAAAAAACATCCTGATTAAAAGAAATCTAATTACGAATTTATTCAAGTATATTAAACCGAATTTTCCATACTTAGACCAGTGGAGATATTTCATGTTTTTGGTCACCTTTAATCTGTTTTCTTTTTGTGATGATATTTTATTCATTTTCACTCTAATAAAAGATCAAAATTTTTGTTAATTCTACGCAACACAAAGTAGTCTAATATTGCTGCAAATTTTCCATTAAGAAATAATTTTTCATTACCTAATACAAAAATTTTAAATTTCCAGGAAATTTGCAAGCCATATTCGTGATACAGAGGATGATATGAAATTTTTGTCGTACATCTATTCGATAAGATGTATAATGCATTTATGCATTTGATGAGAGCGGTACAACTGTGATATCCGATGTTGCTTTATGATGAAATGATGAAATTTAATTTGAAACTTATATTTGTCAGGAATATTTCATAGTCGAAAATTCTCATTTTTGTTTCTAATAAACTTGAAACTTGAAACTTGCAACAAAAGCAAAAGCTGTTTTACAAATCATTTACAAAATGATTTTAAAAATAATTAACTCTTATTCATTTTAATAACATTTCTCCAACACAAGAAATAAATATTATATATACCTTATATTCAAAATAAAATTCTCCATTATGCACCAAGCGATCATATTGCTAACTTTTGGTAAATTATTATCGCCATTTCCTTCAATAATTAACCACTTTTCATTGGAAATTAATAATCGATCGTTTCTGGAACGCATAATCAAATTAATAAAATTCCGGTTAATTAGAATGTTGACCAATTGAATGAATCCGGAATGATAGCTTGACAAGAAATTGAGGAGAGTGATAGAAATTCTTTGAGGGTGTACTATGAATGTAAATGAATGTAAATGAAAAGAATAAATTATGAAATATGAAATTAAAATAGATGATTAAAATGTTTGTTCCTTTTTTTAATTTAAATAATGAAATTTATATTTAAAATATTTAAAAACTTCTGTCGATCTTTCAGGTAACTTCATAATTTCTTGTACATAGGATTCTGGCGCGAAACTTGGCTTATCACTTCTCTATAGATTGTACAAGTTTTTATTAAAGCATCAACGGCGTTTTTACCCTTCCGGTAATAAAACAGCATCAAGCGATGGAAATTCCTATAAATCAGTAAGTACTTGTAATTTGGTAGATGGAGCTGCGCTAATGAATTTTAAGCACTCGAGAAAGTATGTATGTTTCTTTTAATATAAATTACTGATTGTATTGTTATTATATGCAAATTATAATGTTATATGATAATTATAAATCTATGTTGGGTTGTTGATAACATTAAACATTTCAATAGGAAAACAAAATCTCCGAGCTTGATAATTATAATAATTACCTATCAAATGGCGGCAAAGCATTAGAAATTTATGTTAAATGGAAGAGTTAGGAAAATACCAATATGGAATTGACTAATGTTGAGTTGGTTCTTTATAAGGAAAGGCAAATTTAGCCTATATTTCCATTCCTGGAGTATCAAAATTTCAGAAGTATTGATACAGTATCAGTGATTATTTCATGGCACTTAGTAATTACAAATTACAAATAATTTCGACTAGAGCATAAGAACTTTGAGAAAACTGTCTCTAAGTATTTTCTTGTTAATCTGATTTTACATTAACAAATAAAACTATCAACTTTATTTGAAATAACTCAGTGTATTGAAAATTAAACTTTTTTGTGTCGGATCATGTGGCTTCTTTTCAAATTACAATTTGTTTCCTGTCAAACTTATTATTTGTATATTTATTTCAACTAGTTTTAAAAATGAAAGTAATTTTTTTAGGATTATTCATTTATCATAAAAAATTTAAATTAACGATAAATTTGAAATTACTTGCTGATGTTTCATTAGGTAGAGTATTAGTAAAATTATTATCCAATTTATCTATTATTGATACAAATATTTTCTCCATTATTTCAATATGACTGTCATAAATTTGGTCTTTCAAAGATGGTGGCTAGTATATAAATCATATTTAATAAAAACTACAAATATATAAAATAATGCTCACTGAAATTAGCATAGCATTCAAAATTTGAAGAAACACAGAATTGACAGATAGTTTAGAAGAATCTAAAAGTTTATAGAAACTCAGAAATACTTTTGTTATCCTATCCAGAGACCTTCTCTGAAAAATGTTTACAGGTGTAATAGAAATCAAAATAAACAATAATTAAATAATAATAATAATAATAATAATAATAATAATAATAATAATAATAATAATAATAATAATAATAATAATAATAATAATAATAATAATAATAATAATAATAATAATAATAATAATAATAATAATAATAATAATAATAATAATAATAATAATAATAATAATAATAATAATAATAATAATAATAATAATAATACCTTGAAAAATATTTTACTAGAAAGATAATGCAAAAATTTAACATTTGTCATATTTGTGACATCAATTTCAAAATTTGTATTCGTCACTAAAAACATTCCAAGAGTATCTAGATTTTCCATCAAAAATTCCATAATCTCTGTAGAATTAAATAAAACCTTTATATAATAAATAAAATTTAAACAACCTTTTTCAGGTAATTTCGTTGTATATAAATCAGACTAAAAAAAATATTTTAATATATTACATATTTAAAATATTATAATGGAAAATAAAAAAATGTTTTCATAGCAATTTATAGAAACTAGTTTAATGGTTGGCAATATTATGCAATTTTTAAAAACTCGTTATTGTTAAAATATTAAAACACTTCGTCAAAACAGTCCATCAAAAATTAGAGAGAAGAAAATCACAAATTTAATTTGCAGATCAAAGACTTTAATCAATACATTTTTTGTGATTTTGAATTTTCCAATAAGCTTTGCTGAAATGGAATCGATACCAAGAACCTAATCTTCGATACTAAGTGCGACTTTGAGCACTAACACGGCTCATTTAATTAATCAATAAATTTCTTTTTATAGATATAAATTGAAAATCAATCTCTGATATTTTTGTAATCAAGGATATCAATCAGAATGTATGACGACTTGACGACAAATAAAACAAATTTATTGAAAATAATATCAACAGTTAATATGATTTTTGAAAATATGGTCTATCATATTCCTAATATTCCTTGATCTTTTCAAATATAAACAAAATATCAATTTAATTACATTTTTAACAAATTTTCTGCCAACAGCAGATTTTATAGGTATTTTATCTGAATTTTAAGTACAAGTATTCACATTGGATAACTTGAGTTGACTACGACCATACATCTGAAAATGCGGAAAGCTTGAAAATAATACAACAGACAAAATTTATTTTAAAAAGTCAAAAGAAAAACTTTATTTTGAAGTCAAAGGAAAATACGAAGATGACAACATATGCGTTTCCATGAATGTTAGACACAATTAAATTCAATCTTCTTTCAAAATTTATTTATTACTATTTTAAATTTTGTCGTTTTTATGACAATTTAAACAACTGAGGCGTGGTAATTATTAATATTGATGTAACTATTGACCATAAATATAATTACTTTAATTACTTTAATATAATATGATATAAATTAATATCGATTTTAATATACAAATTTAATAGAAATAGTTATTTCAACTAATTGATCACATTTATAACTATATTAAAACAGGAGTTTAAATAGGAGTTTTGAAACTCCTTACAGTGAATATTTGATGAAAATTTTAAATTAAATGATGATTCACTTTTGATTTGTTTTTTTTCATTTTGAATATAATTTATCTTCATTTAATTTTCGGATATAGAGAAAAATCATATTTGAAAATTAAATAAAGCTAAATAATAATAATTAAAATAAATAATGGAAAATTTTTAATTTATATTAAAACAATTAAAAATTAACTGTTCATAAATAATGTTACAGTAACATGCACCAGTTAAAGACCTGAAAATAATTTTTTGAACTTTAACATGTTTGCATCAACCAACTTAATGTATATGAGCTGTGCAACTTTCTCAAGGTCTATAACTACGCTTCGTACATCAGCTATGGTAAAAATAATGCCAAATTCTATTTTCGGCAAAAAAAAGATTTTAAATTTTATTGCGTTGGACAGACTATGACTTAAATATACACATAGCGAGTGTGTTAAATTGACCTTCAAATATTTTAAATTGAGTTACTTTATTTCTTCCGTGGTAACAAGTGATTTTTTAAACCCTTCCTGACACTGATATACACAGGTACCAGTAGGTTTTATGTCAGGACTAAACGCTTTTATTTGTCTTAAATTTGGTTTACATGAGTATCATTCAGTTTTTTAAGCCATCACCATATTGTACTCAAAATGTTATCATATTGTCATATTTGTTCATTTAACTCAAACACAATGAATGATGCAGCATATGTAGTGATTTAGTATTCCCATGTTTCATTAAAAAATCGTCGCGAAGGGGTTATTGTTTACCGTGGGAACAAATGATTTACTTTACAGTTTCCGTGGTAACCAATGATCTATTCCCATGACCTACAAAATCTCTTTAATGGTCCCAGATTTCACTGAGAAAACTGAACCAAATAGTTGTTACATAATCAATTTCTCCATAATATACTTCAATGGTTCCAGATACTTTTTTAACTCCATTATTCGATTAAAAGTATGGTAATAGCATGCCTCTCGAAAATGTCAGATTCCCGAGGAAACATTGCCATAATGTTGATTGTAAATAATAAATAAATTGAGTTCTTTTATTTCAAATACTGTTAACTAATTATAAGTGATTTACAATTCTATTTATTTGGCAACTATATTGGTAGGAAATATAAATTTAAAGCTAAAAAAGATGTTATAGAGAAAAGTGTCAAATAATATTTTATAGGGCAGCAAATTAAACAGCATAACTTATGAACAGTTTTCAAAATTAATTCAAAGTATAAAAATTCATTACAATCTGATTTGATGATGCCCGAAATTTGGTAGGCCTTGTCTGGCAATTTGGAACAATCTTTATATTTAATTTTCTCAAGTCTAGTGACTTAATTAATGACGAATCCTCAGAAAATGTGATTAGATCACAACTTTCTATAGTCTCTTTGAACAAGCTTGTTAGGAAATTGCATTTTTTATTAAGTATTGTAATATAGTTTTTGAAACGTTTTTCTTGAATTTCAGTCTAAATGTTAATAATTCTTATAATAGAATAAATTAGATTTTAACATTTTTAACATTTTATTTAGCATTTTTGATTTTTAACATTGTTAATTTGATTACCTATTAATTTTATTTATTTATAAATTAATTTTTTTATTTTTATTTTTATTTTTAATATTATTATTTATTATCAAAATTAATTTTTTATTATAAATTTTATTTTTTAATTATTAACTATTACTATTATTATAATTATTATAATTATTATTATTATTATTATTATTATTATTATTATTATTATTATTATTATTATTATTTTATTATTATTATTATTATTATTATTATTATTATTATTATTATTATTATTATTATTATTATTATTATTATTATTAATATTATTTTATTATTATTATTATTAATATTATTATTATTATTATTATTATTATTTTATTATTATTATTATTTTATTATTATTATTATTATTTTATTATTATTATTATTATTATTATTATTATTATTATTATTATTATTATTATTATTATTATTATTATTATTATTATTATTATTATTATTATTATTATTATTATAAATTTAAATTTAAGTATTAAACTTACCATTTCAATATCAACAGATGATAAATTTATCTCGAAACATTCATTTACATATATCGTAATGATATTTATAATTTTTCTCATAGCATAATACACAAAAATGGTATTGCTAAAAATGTAAATTAAAAACTATAAATATGTAAAGTTACCGAAAATCTATTTGAAGAAACTTATTGCTCAATAATTGTATAATAATTTCATAGATCTGTAAACCAGTCAAATACAATAAATCTTTGTCAAACCATGCAAAGAGCTGGTCATCTTGCCCAATTTTCATAAATTTCAATAATGCATTGTAACTCGTTGAAAATTTCGTATAGCCTGAAATTAATTTAACCAGAAATTTATTTAAAAATGCAATTAAATATACGGTGAGCTTCATTTACTTGGCAAATGGGCAATGTCGTAATATATTTGAAGAGTGGAGTTTCTAACAACGTTGTAAACAAATCTTTATCCTTGTCAGTTTCATTTGATATAGGCAAAGTTAATTCTTGTCTGAAAATATTTCCTAACACCAATCCAGACAATCGCTGTAGGTCTAATAACCACAACCAAGATAAACCAGGTTCGGGAACAATGTTAGATGTATTAGGAAAAGCTGAAAATCCTAAGCAAGCCGAAATAATTATTTCATAAATCGAAAAATTAAACCATATAGAGGCCACTGAATTTCCTGTGTATCATTATTAAATGTTTTTGGCAAAATTATGTTTATTGAATCCAGAATTAAAATTAATCGTTCAATATGAGGAAGTAAAGGTAATATATCCCAATTATGTTGCTCATTTAAATAATTTAAAACATCGAACAAGATCCAACTTACAGGAGATTTAGAAAAAAGCAAATTTATTTCAACTCCATTGCCTTTGATCCATTGGTTTATTTTTTGCAGTTTCACAACTGTAAGCAAATACGATTTAAAGCAACCAATAATGCTGTTAATCAAAGGAAATAGACAGCAAAAATTAGGAATTGGATTCTATTAAAAATCACGTTTTAAATTTTAAAAAACAGTTTAAATATAAAATAGTCAATCCAAACTGAAAAAATAAAGTTTCCTTTTTTTGGAAGGTTTGTAATTATTTTAATTACATTTGATAATTTTGTGTGTTTATGTTCTTTATATGAAAATGGGTTTCTCTTTGGAACGAAATTTGTTTAAATTTTAATGTTAGAGATTTAAAATATTTTAAAATATTTAGTAAATCGTTTTAATGAAAAAATGATGATTAGAAAATTAAATTTAAAAAAATGAAAATAAAATCTCACATGGCAGTTATCAAAATATTTTAAGAGTAATGAAAGATAGATTCTGTAGCCAACAATTGAAAATTGATGAATTAACTCAACTATTTCATGAACAGATTCGTCTAAATTTTCTGAACGATTAAAATTCATTTTATTTTGCAAAACGTTTATCTAAAGAATCATAAACCAATTGAAGAGTTCAACATCATTCGCTTACAGTGTAATTGGACATAATCTGACAAACAGCGATTAACAAATCACTGAATTTTGAAAATTCTAATTGAAATAACTTTACGAATGGGGAATTATTAGATGCATCATTAAATGAAAGTATTAAAGATTTTAATAAATATCGACTGTAAAAACTTAATGAGCTCAAATTTTTGCTCAATATTTCACATATACATTCCGTTTTATCTTCTATTTTAAGCAGCTTCGAGCATATTTCATCTAGAATTCTGATAACGATCTGAAAAAAAAGTTACAACTAAGAATCTATTTCTAATAATGAAAAATTATAACGCTTTTCAATTAAAACTAGAAAATAAAAATAAAACTAATCATGTCATTAATTTAAGTATTTCAAATTTCAAGTCATAAAAAATAATACAGTACGTGATCACATGCAATCTTTGGCCACTGTTTGTCCAATACATGAAACCTTTTTTATTTTCAAAGTTCCAATTGAGGTTCGTGTATTTTTCGAGTCAAAAGAAACTACTTTCGATTTAAAAGAGATATTTTATTTTGTTCTTTGTTCTACCAGGTTGAGATGGTTTTGACTTTCACTCCTATGAACCTGACCAGAAATAAAATTATATCAAACATCAATAAATTTCATTTTCAATCAGTTAAACGAATTGCAAACTCCATTATAGATTGAAATATAAAAATGAGGAGAAATTCTAAATAATGTCATTTTTTGTCTCGTAATACATAGAACAACAGCCTTCGATTCTTTGCTTGATTTTCTCGGACATTCCAAAACATTTAGGAAAAATTTAATAGAAAGCACAAATAAAAAGTACATATATATTGTCGTAAATTTAAAAATCAGTATATTGTTGAATTTTACTTTAAAAATATTTTACAACCAATCATTTTACTTGATTTGAAAGAATGATAACAGTATTTTTAAAGATTTTAATGTGCCACATTTTTACAAATTAAAACACCACAAGTTAGAATCGAAAAAAACTAAAAGATCATTTACATAAATACTTTCATTATAAAGCAATTAAGAAGTCAACAAGATGTATTTTATACACTAATAAATAACAATGACTAGATGATCTAGTCTAGATCTAGTTTGGTGCTTTTAAATTAATTGCTTAACCCTTTGACCACTGTCCCAGTCAAATTTAAAAAAATAGATGCCTTATTCTCTGTGCTATTACAGCCAACGCTTGTCCTATTCGTGTTTATAGTAATTTCGACTATTTTCGTCTATACTCCTTAATATACGTTCTGCCGGCTAGCAAACGTAACATTTTATTTCATTCGTTGTCACAGTTTACAGCATGTGCTTTGTGAAATAGTGGTTATAATACCTACATTATTATTTATTTTGGGGAAGTATTTATATCAAAAGGTAAGCACAGTTATTTTTTTGTGTATATGTTTATATTTTTTTAATAAAACTGCATGCAATAATAGTTTTTGCCTTACATTTAGTTAGTGGGACATATATGTCCCGCACTCAAATTTCAAATTTGCAGCATAGGAAAAATTTGAAATCAACATTACACGTTTTAGCTGATTTCTATTGTTAAAATTACAGAAATTTCATTTTTTAAAATTCGTCGTCAAAGGGTTAACACAGTAAACTATTTACAGATGTAGAATTTATGAAAATATATATATATAATTTAAATTTAATTAAAGTATGCTGGAAAATGAAGCTAGTCAGTCGTCAATCCTTTGATTTTGTAGTATTTTTTCTAAATTCGGTAAATAAAAAAATTATAAATATTAATTGAGTTTCATAACTGACTAGTGATTACTAATTAGACATTTAATAAAACAACTTGTTTTTATTCCAATAAGTTATTTCTAAAATTTTGTATATTTATACCATAACCTTGAAAAATAAGTTCAAAATTTTTGAGAATCTTATCTTAATGTTCATTTTAAGAATAAAGTATTACTGACCTTTTTATTTTTAGTAAAATTTTCATCATCTCCAATTTGCAAAATAAATTTTAACAATTTCTTTATTATTGATTTGAGATCAACACTTTTGTCCAACAAATTTTCAAACTGATTACTTCGGATGAATTGTAATAACAATTTCAAAGTATTAAGAATGATTTGTTCAAAATATCTAGAATTTAAATTATTACTTAAAACAATTTTAATGTTTTTCAATTTATTTTCACAAATAACTGTTTTATCAGCAAAATATTTTTAATTATTTATTTTCAGTGGCGTAGCTAAAAGTGAAATAGGTGCGGAGCACCATAGCGCCGCAGGAAAAAAAATGTTTGGCCCCCTTTGGAAGCACAATTGAATTAAACCAGGGTTTCCCAAACTTTTCCTGCGACGGAACACTTCGTAACTCTCGAAATTTTGATGGAACACCTTGTTTATTTTGTACGGTATGAGACCAGTGGCGTAGGCCTACCCAAGATTTTTTTAAGGGGGAGGGTAGAGTGTTAATTGAAAGAAGGGTTTATAGTTACAGAGGAGTTTTGCGCCGCAGACAAAACATTTTTTTTGGTCCTCTTTGGAAAGACGATTTAATTAAATAAATAGAGCTCAATATACAATATAACTGTATAAATCGTTATAAAATGATAGTAATGTATTAGGGACAAATGTGTATAGCCGACAAGCGAAACAATTTTTTCGACCCCTATATGAATGGATGATTTACTTAGATAACTAAAGTTGCTTGCTTATACAGTATATTATTAGCAAGGGAGAGGCAGAGGGGATTGCATAAATAGGTAAAATGCAGGTAAATAATGTGCTTAATGCAATAAGTAAAATAAACAGTGGAGCTTTATTACATAAAACCGCAAATCGATCATTTGGAGGTCCCTGTTTATTTTCACCATTTATCTTAAAAAATAATAAAAATTTTGAGTTTAGATGGCATTAAATGAATTCTTAAGTATATTCACAAATTTTCGGTACACTCTTAATCGGGCGTTGTAAATGATAAAATATTTAATTCTTAATACTAAAATAAATAAAAGATCCTGAGAATTTTATTTCCTTTAAATTTTTTAAACCAGATAAGGAGACCTAATCATATTTTAATTATTTGTTTCGAAATCAATTTCTTTTGTTATTTAATTAATCAATCTAGCAGTTTAATAATAATTGGTAGTCATGCAAATATTTTAAGATAGAAATGAACATTATTTAGGAAAGTTATGATGGAAACTATAAATCTTAATAAATACCAGCTACTTTATAATTTTAAAAAAATATATGGAATTAGCAAAATAATGACGCACTTTGATGTTTTCAATGAAATGAAAGACTTCTCTAGGATCTCATATAAATAATTCATGCTGATTGGAATGGAAATTACTGATAAATAGGAGTTATCATATTGGCGTAGGATATTTGGAGTGTCCTGTATACCTTCAGAATTTCTACTCCAAGCAATATTAATTAATCTATTGTGATTTATAAGCGATGTCGACGATATTGCTGTAAGTGAATAATCAAATGATTCTTCTATGAAGGAAAATGTTGGTGCAGTCAATGACCAAGAATATATAACATCTAAACAAATATCTATCATTAAAAGATAATTTATATTTCAATTTTTTAATAATAATAATAATAATAATAATAATAATAATAATAATAATAATAATAATAATAATAATAATAATAATAATAATAATAATAATAATAATAATAATAATAATAATAATAATAATAATAATAATAATAATAATAATAATAATAATAATTTATTAAAAAGAGAGCTTGAAGACTATAAATCAGTAATATATCGATGTTTTTCGATACTCACGAATTTTCAGCCCTACCGTTTTCAAGTGAATTTAAATTTAAAAATATTTAAAAATATATATTAAAAATTACTGTCAAGAATATTATATATGTAGAGCATGGAAACTTTATTTTAAATATCAATTCTAATTATTAGCAAAACATTTTTAACTTTTCCATCATTTATCTATTGCTAATAGACTTTATCTTCATTTCTTTTGAGACTATAGATCAATTATTTGTGTTAAATAAATAAAGAATATTGATCTATAGCAGGAAAGAGAATATGGATAAAAATAATACATTATTCGAAAATAATATCATCACAAGAGTCACTTTCATCTTTCTATAAACCTAATGTATGTTCGTTCAAGCACTTAAATTCATACATAAATATAAATGGTACTGTAATTCAAATTTGTATTTACAAAATGTGAACAATATAGGTAAACGTATAGGTTCTTTTTATCTATGTAACCATCTGCTTTCAGGTACTTCATCCGAATTTACTATTGATAAGAAACCATTGAGGAAATCTTGCACTAGTTTCTTTGGACTCAATTTCCTGCCTTCGCAAATGTGAAATCAGTACGAAGCCCTTATAGTGATTACCTCCACTGTTTGATGAGTTGTGTGAACTTGTGCATTATCATGCAACAGACAGAGGTCTTGACTCATGGGCTTCCGTTGCAACTTTCTCACATCACTAACCAGTGTATAGTAGTAGAAAGAGTCAATTATTTTCGGAGTAAAGTCTGGCTTGATCCAACCTTTTGCTTTTAAAACACACTGAGCATGAGACATTTTCGGTGAGATCTCCCGTAACGAAGCGTTTTAGTCGCTTTTTCCTCTAGAAATACTCATTCACAAGACTAACGCTTACTGTATGAAACATAAAGACTCTATAGCGTCTCGACCTTTGTAATATTATTCTTCAAAATATTCTTTCCGAGAGCATGAAAGAATGCTTGATTTTCTCTGGTGTCAAGAAACAAGGAGCAAATCGACTATATTATTCGTATGGTTTCAACGCCCTCCTGCATGTCCTGCGCAATCTTCTTGTCCACATTAAATCTAATTGAAAGTTCTCTATGGAAAAATTCGTCTTTCTTCTTTCACAATAATCTTCATTTTTTAGAATTTCTCATCCACAATTTCCTGGGGTAGTCCACTTCTTTCTTCAACAAACACATTATTCATGGCAGATAAATACTCTCTAATCCAATTATAAATAATGGCCTTACATGATACTTCATTTCAATATGATTTCATGTAGCTCATAAATGATGTTCTTCTTTTCTGGATAACACTGAGTAATTCAACTTTCTGGTACATTTTTTAAAAATAGGCCGTAAACAATGTCAATAGGCACAATAAATTCAATAATATTTTTCTATAGAAAACATTGCATTGTGTTTAAGATTTCATGGATTTATTAATTTCATTTCAGTACGAGCTTAATGACTTTTAATCTACACCACTTTGAATGTGATGAAATATGAAAGCGCGAAAAGAAACATTACTATTTGGAAAGTTAGATATTTAATTTTTCATATGTGATTATTTCGAAAATTAAAAAAAATTATATTTACTTTGGCTGAGGATAACAATATGATTTTCAGATAGTGAAACGTCGAAAATCTTATTACGAGCCATACATTGAACTTTTTGGAAAGTTTGGTGAATTTGACATTCCGTGCATCCTAAATTTATTCCATGTCCAATAGAATATAGATTTCCATTATTCAAAAGAACAAGTACTACTGTGGAATTCACGGCAATTTTCTCAATTTTTTCACTTTTATCACACTTTGTAAAAGGAAGTCCCTCAATAATACTTGGATAATGCTGTAAGATGAAATCTTTTGTAAAAAGTCTATTTTCTAAACATTGCGATCCAAGATAATAAACATTTCTTTTATTAATACTCAAAAAGAAAGTAGAATATGGCCCACAAACAATCTAAATTAAATTGTAAAGCTATATTTTATTGATTACAGCTTACACTTGACATGATAGCTTGGCGAAGTCTAATTGGAAATAAGCAGTTTTCCTCTTTACTATTAAACGCATGAGGATTTCCCCAAACAAATCCCAGTCCAGTTTCACTGACAGCTGAAGAATGAGTAGCTCCACATGATATATTTCGGATGTTCTATATAAATATTTTCTTTTGAAATCATATACAACTACTATTTCACTATAGAATAAATAAATCAAAAAAGAGCCTCAGAAAATACTTGGAATATGTACCATTGTCAATTTAAAAACATGGTTTTCATATTATGAAACAAAATTATTATTCCTATACTCCCTCTGTCCCATAATACTGGATAGTTTTCTCCGTTTTTATTGTCCCATATTACTGGATATGTTTCTATAAAAAACTAATTTTGTCAAAAAGTTGATATATTTTTATTAAATTTATTTAGTTCTGCTACATAAGTGCATAAAAATCATGTATTTGTGTTGTGGCCACTTGTGATTGCTATATTTTTAAAAAGAGAATGAAACTTTTTATTCATTTAGAACAGAAAGGGCATTTACTAATATTCCTTGGCCATATGTGGTTGCTTGTAATTGTTTCCTCTATTGACTTTGATGCTTTCAATCATACAATTTTGGGAAAATAAAAAAACTTTATTCGACGAATCACGAGGCATGCCATTACTCACATGGTATTTAGCTGCAATGAAATTTTATGCAGCCCTCTTAAGAATTCCGTTGTCACTTTCATTTAGCAAATCATCATATATTAGCCTCATTTGTTCATTGGAAAAAATTCACGTCAATTTCGTTTCATATTTATGAATAAAAATTTGAAAAAATTAAAATTTTATGACGAAAAGTTGAAATGGTGTTTACAAAAAAAACCAAAAATGAAATGTCAAATTGATAGAGGATGTCTAGTAATCCTAAAACATTGTTAATTTGTGAACAAATAAGTTCAAAATTATCGTTACTTTCTGTAATTCTTGATAAATTATAGTATTTTAAGCTTTTTGTTAAAACTATCCAGTAATATGGGACAATGATTTTTGTAATATTTGACCTTTTATGAAATAATGATGAAATAAAACAAGAAGATACGGTTACATTTACAGTAAATGATGTTTTTTAGAAAGTCGTATTATTAATTCACCTCATAAGAAAACAATATTGAGGTAGAGCTGCATATTCGCGATAATCCGCGGACACGAAACGAAAACTATCCAGTATTATGGGACAGAGGGAGTATTTAATTTCTAATTTGTTTCATATCCATAATATATATCAATTAAAGAAATTATTAAACTAATATCCAAAAATGACATACGAACATTATAATAAATTAAAAAAATTAACGGCATCATTTTTTTAGTTTTTATTCAATTTTTATTAAAAGGTTTAATATGGTATGAAAATTGAACATAAAAGAAATATAATGTAATAAAAAATTAATTTAATATAAAGAGAAATTTACATGAAAAAAATGAATGTGAAGATTGTCCAATAATGCGGTTAAGAAATCCTAAAAGCCACTGCACTAATATTCTGAACAAATAAGTTCCAATCGAGGTTGAATTTTTGACAAATAAACTCTTAATTCATGGTTAATCTTCGCAATGTGCTTCCGCTTATCTGAATAGCTTTAAACTCAAATGCGGATATTCACCATAAACAAAAATCCAAAATTCAGACAGTTACTTCTCGGAAAATAATGTCTTCAAACCAATATCGTTTCTTAAATATGAGATTTTCCAACTTCATACATGGCAAATTTGTCTCAGATGATTTGACAAATGGATTCATTATTCAACAAACTTTGCTTGTGTCGAGGTCAGAGAAATATTGATTGAAAGCTGTTGAAAGATTTTCTAGTTTGCTAATGTCATCGGACAAAATTTTAAATTTCCCTTGTGACGAATTGAAACCAGGGAAGAAATCAAGCTGTTTGTTCATAGCCTTCGCAGTCTAGAGCTGGAGCTTTTTTTTATTTCAGTTTGCGAGAAATTGTTAATATATTTTCGCCTGATCTTTGAATACTATTATTAAGTGTATTCAACATCTCAAAAATATCATTCAAGAACACTACTTCCAACCACCACATGTCACTCGTGAACCTCAAATGTTGTTTGATGTGAGTCAAAGAAAGTTAAAATTTCTTCTTTCTATGTGATGAATCTTGTGTGATAAAGAAGGAATTTAAAATCGATTCACGCAATACTTCAAAAATTCTCGATCGTAAAGTACTCGACTTAATGTAGTTGACGATCTTCACAACATTGCTCATCGTGTTTTTTAGATTTTCGGGTTAATTTTTTGACATTAACACTTCTCGATGTATCGTGCAATGATACATTTTGATAGTTGGATTAGTCCGAGAACATAGGCTACCAATCCTATTATACTAGAATATAAGGAATTAGATGTATTCGTTTGTTTAGTTATATTTATTTCTGTGATTTCTTATTTACAATTTCGCATTATTTCGATACTCATTAATTAATCAGATAGTCAAGAAATTATTTCATATGATTATGTTTAATTGTAATCAAACTTTTGATAACAGATCCATTGGTGAGGGTGTAAAAAATGAGTAAAGACCATCAACAGAAAATACAAGTAATTATAGATATTTCTAAAATGATAAAAGGAAATTATATATTACTCTATGAATAAAAAAATGAATTTCGCCAAAAATCAGCATTTGATAAGCTAAAATTGATGGAAATTGATAAAAGCAAATTATGATAAAGTGTAGATAAACTACACTTTAGTAGATAAGCATAATATTTTAAATTTAATACTGATTTATAACTAAGGCCAAGACAATTTACTTACATATCCACGGAGAGCCTCGATCAGAGTTGGAGAAGGTTTATCAAGCATGTCCCCATGTCCTAATTTCCCAAAGCTGCCACCGCCCCAACTATACAATTGACCATATTGGCTCAAAGCTAATACATGTTGATTATCGTTCAAAACAGGCCAGCCGACTGCTATCTACAAGCAAATAAAAGTTTTCTGATATTCTGCAAGTTAAGACAGCTATTTTACTTGTTCAATTTTACATTTTACATCAGGAAAATTAATAGGAGACCAACAATGATGGAACAGCATAACAATATTTTCATGGTTTTGAGATATTTTAGGTGAAATACTTCTACTACGAATTTGGCCGAGATTGTTCAATACAATAATTTCATTTTCAGAACAAATTATCTAGGATGAATTATTATAATTATTGAATAAATTGATAACATTTAAAGGTGAAATTATAATTGTCTTTCTGTATATAATTTTTTTTTCAGTATATAATTTCCTTAGTCCACTTTAAAACGAGAGAGCAAATTCGAAATCGTTAATATCGAAAGTATATTGAAAGAAAATGAATATATTTTAGTTATTTAATTTTAAAAAGTACTTAATATGTAAAATATTGATCTAAAGTTGAAATAAAGATAAATGAAATATTAAAGGATTTTTTAATAGTTGAGTTTCTTAAAACTGCTAAAGTTAACATTTATATATATCTAAAGACATAAGGCTAATGTCATTCATACTCAAGTAGGTTTTGTTAATTTGCAATTTTCGAAAAAGTTTCACCTCACATCTATCACACAGAAACGCTTGATTCGGCATTCTGACATCCAAGATCCATTTCTCTCGAAAAAACTGCGATTACATAAAATTTAAAGAAAACTATGAAATATATAAAAATCTTCGTGAAAAAAACTTGAATATTGCTTAAATGAATGCAGGAAGAATTGTGCTACGATACGAAAATGCACTTTTCACAAATGTAAACTTCTGAAAAACTAGATAGCAAAGAATAAACTCAATGTGTTGAAATACAGAATATGTGATAGTAGATGGGTCAATTATTGGCTATCTGCATTACTTACAACATAACACTAAAGGTTCTATCACGTCTACACCTACATACGTTAAAACGAGGCTTCAGAAACAATACAATTTTAAAGTAGAAATGAAAACTTTCATTTAATTTTAATGCATTCTATAAATCATATGTTAATGCATAAATTAGATTAAACTGGAGTACTAAAAATTCAAATGAAAAAATGTGTTATTAACATTTTGTCGACCGCTCGGAAGATTTCCTGTTTTGTAAAATATCAGTGTACGACCGGTCGGAGAGATCTACCCTTGTGGCTATGTAATGCAACACAGTACTGTATACGTTGTTTTCAGGATATTTTTAATACATTTTGATTTTTAATACTTACTCACTTTGCTCATATTATATTAACACTACATTTTTTGATATAATAGAATCAAATAGGACGCTGATAAACTTTGACAATGTCACTAGTTGTCGCTTGTAAAAAATCCGCAGTAACTAGCTGATACTAAGGCGCAATTCATTCAGTCGGTAATGTGTTAAAAACAACTTGAGTAAAAAATGTCTAGTCCCCTTCGACGCAGGAGTTCAAAGGGTTAAAAATGAAAATTTGTTTTGGCTTTAACAAATTAGTTACACTCGAACCTCTTTATGTAAAAAACTGCCTGCGT
This sequence comes from Schmidtea polychroa, assembly GCA_959609185.1. Classification (NCBI taxonomy): domain Eukaryota; kingdom Metazoa; phylum Platyhelminthes; order Tricladida; family Dugesiidae; genus Schmidtea; species Schmidtea polychroa. Next base: position 29,134 of record CAUHTR010000748.1, read on the forward strand.
AGAGCCTGTGAATACCAAGAGCAACCATAATTTTATTTTAACTTATTCCTTTTTGTGTTTCAAATTTCTTTCAATGTTCCAAAATATGTAATCTTAAAAGGATCATTTTTGCTATATATAAATAAGTTAATCTAAGAATTTATAATAATAAGAATTTATAATTAATTTATAATTTTATATATAACGTATATTACCAAATAGTATCACTACACCTAATAGTATCATTAATACTACACCATAACTAAATTCATTTATATTTAGTGATACTATTTAAATAATATCACCATATTAAAACATTGAAATAAATGAATGGAAGAATTCAGAGTCTGTTGAGTATACAAGAAATGGGAATCCAAAACCACCAACATTTTCATTGGTCAATTCGTGGGTTAGGGAATCTTGGGATGATATGAAAATCGAAACTCTTAAAAATTCAATAACAGCAGCAGGTTTTAGCGAAAATTATGAGGATTGGCATATTGCCAAACACGATGTATATGGAGTGGAGTTCTGTAAGGCGTGGATTTCTTCAAACACCGAATCCCGATTAAATAACGAGTCTATACTTGATGAAAATGATTATTATGAGGACGTTGAGTAGTTGGATGATGATGATGAATAAATTTTTGATAATTATCTAAACTTATTTTTTATTAAAATGACCAAAGCAGTGAATAATATCACTATATTTTTTTTTGATGATATTATTTTTATAGTATCACTGATACTATTCGGTGATATCCGTTATATATATATATATATATATAGATATATNGAGCTGTGTTTCCCAATCTTAATAACAATAAACAAATATTTAATTCCCATGTAACTAAATACCAAATGGGTCAAATGTAACTAGACTTGGTATATCATATGATATTCCGAGGGTTAAAATCATTAAAAAGTTCCAAATTGAAAATATTTTATAGATATATAATCAACAAGCAAATATTTTAAACTTACTTCTTTAACAGAATGACTTTCTTTCGAACAGCTCAAACGAGTCATCAAACTATCATTATAAGGAGCCTTAAGTGTTTCCAATTTTCTTCCATGTTCCCAAATATAAATGTCTTTAAAAGGATTACTTTTGGTCTCATTATTTAATTTCTTAGTCTCATGGATTCCTTGTCGATATTTAGAATGAATTTTGAACGCTCTTAGTACCTGATAGTGTCAAATTAAAATAAAAAAATTGCAAAATTAGAATCGTTTAAGAATAGAATTTCATTTACAAAACAAAGTTCCTATTAAGAATCCAGAATTAAAACACTCAATCAGAGACAGTGATGCTACATTTTCAAAAATCATATGAACACTGTCGTAACTAGACAGTTTACCAGGGTCTAAGACGAAATAAATGGAAATAAAAATGGAAATGACAAAAACTAAAAAAACTGCAACTCCGCTAGATATTTGGCAGGATGTTCGTGAATTTGGATTAATTAAATAATATATGAACTCTGAATATTGCTAATACACCTTATTTCTACTTCTTCCTTGATCAGAAGTTTTAGCAAGTAAAGTTAATCAAGAACTATTAAAAATAGACTATCGGTCAAGAACGATGTTTAATATAATTTACTATAATTTCTTTTGAATATAGCAAATATTATTAACTTGTTATAGCCCATGATTTTGCTAAAAAATAAAATCAACAGTGCAAAAAAAGTTATTTATAAATAGATGTAAAATATCTCGTATACTTCTTGTAAGAAACATTACATGGATTTGCGTTCATTTCAAACATAATGATATATTTATTTATTTAATCCTTTATATATGTTTTCCTTTTTTGCATACTCTTTCATCTATAAAATTGAAAAAATAAATCTATAGTAAAAAAAAGTAATGTTTTTGTAAAAATTGAAGAATAAATAGAAAAAGCAAATTTAAATTATTAATTTTTTTATATTTTTACGAAGAGTAACAATTTAATTAATCATTTATCACTTATATCTTATATAAGCTGTCTACTTGACGAAACAATCTTCGATTAGGTTCAGAAATCCAAATAGGACGAAAGAAACAATAACTCACATCCATTAGCTTAGATTGCAACATTGTTCATAATTAATATAAACTTTTTCATGTCATTCCTTACCATTACAACCACCACATTTCTTATATATTGAGTGAAATAAACCGTATTATAAGGAAGAGTATTAGTTTTGAAACGTAACACTACCAGATTTGTCGAACTGTTATATGATTGCATCAAGATGATATGGATATTATTTTACAGAAAAAATTCTTTTTTTTCTATAGGTTTAATAATTCAAATTTTTAAATGGATGTTTAAAAGAGAGAGAAACTATAAGCAAAGTATTCATGGTGGATTAAATAAGTATATTATTATGAAAAAATTGAACGCAAAATTGACGTAAAATTAATTCGAATCCCTATATTTATAAAGAATTGCTAAATAATTTACCCCCATTCAAAAACAGAGGTTAAAAAGTAGTATCTTGCAAAACTAGTAACGGCATTTTATATGAGCTCCATGTGAATAATATATATTACTCAATTAGGTTAGAATTCAGGGGGTTTAATTATTTTAAGAAAGATTTTTTGAAAATCTAATAATTTTGAATTACAGGTATTTTTTAAATATTATAAGAAATTTTTTTATCAAATTTCACCACTCAGTTCTTTTCCATTGACATTGTATTTTAATTGTCATATTTTATTTAATCAACTTTGTATCCAATAAAAATGCTGAAAATGAATGTTATAAGACAGAAGCAAATATTGAACATTCCAGCTAAGTTCTGAAATAAAGATTGTACAAAAGGTTTATCTTATCATTTAGTTGCTTAAAATTCTTTAATGTGATGTATAGTTTGTCAATAAAAGTGCTTCTACTTCTGGTTCGATCAAATCAAGGTGCAAACTTGAGTCATATGGAAGAAGCAGTTGCTACAAACCTACAGGAAAGTTACAAATGAGTGTAAGGAAGCATATATCAAGTAATGATTGAAGATGAAATCCAGGTCAATATTGAGAAAAAGAGCAAGCATAAGTTTAACTCCATCGAGGATACAACTTCAAAAAAACTAAACAATCGTCAACCAAGAATGTTGTGGATACATAAGAAGGGAGCGATGGACGAAGTACATAAAATGCAGACGGTGGACATGAGAATCAAGCTTCCATATGACATTTTCCAAAATTGTTGAACTATTATAATACTTAAATCTTCTTTTATTGATCTTTTTATCAAATAAAGTTTGTTCCTGGAATTACACCACGGTATACATATCGGTGAGGGTTAGAATAGTCGAATATGGAAGCCAAAAAAATCTTTAATTGGTTAAAATCGTCGCTAATGTTGAAACCCGAAATAATCGTCGAAAATGTAGTACAAAAAATAGCCGACAATATTAAATCCTAAAAAAATAGTCGAATCTTTAGGAGTCAAAAATAATACAATTTTTTTAAAAGGGTGTTAGTTATTTGACATTGAATTTTGAGGTGCAAAGTTTTCCCCTCCAAAGGATTTCAGCTTTTCGATGATGCTCTCATACAAGCCCTGATGTTTACTTGTCATAACAATATGAATGATTGGAAGAACTGTTCCTTTGAAGTCTATTAAGATGTTCAAAACTTGAGCAAACAGTTTTGGATGTGGTCTCACTTTGAATGTGGCATCAAGAAACAAGTTTTTGGCACCTGACAAAATTTCTAAGCATTCATCTGCTGCAAAGATTAGACTAATCTCATCTCCAAACTCGACCCAGCCTTTGTAAAATGAATTGAATGGATGATCACCATTTGTTGGATGTCGGTTATTTTTAGGGGTTTGCAGTCGGCTAATTTTTCACGATCTGTCGACTCTTTTTTTGACTTCCATATTCGACTATTCTGACTTTTGCCTACATATCTAGCTATCTACTAGACGCACATTCGATTTAAAGCAATGATGTACTGGAAAATATTTAGCAACTGACTCACTGCGTAAAATGTCAGATTTTTACAATATACGAAATGGATAATATAAATAAATAGTTTAAATATTTAATAAATCAATATATATATATACCATTTCCCAGAGAAAAGTAAATTTTTACCATTTAAAAGTAAATTTTTACCATTTAAAAGTAAATTTTTCCCATTTAAAAGTATAGTAATTTAAACAAAAATTATTTATTATAACAAGTAAATATAATTAAACAAATATTATTACAAGGTTCATAAGTAAGCATTAAATTTATGCCCATACTTGCAAGCTTCCAAACCACCACAGATCTACCTCTCACAGTGGGAATTACAATATTTGCCCTATTACCAACTTTTGATCTCGCCATGGTTCTTTTTAAATGCAAATTGAACGACGACTCATCAATGAAAACAATTTTGTTGTGATCAACACCATATGCCTCGTTGAACCAAATTGCATATTCCCTACGCTTTTCAATTGAAATTGTAGCATTTACTCGATCCAACTCACGATGAACCTTTTTCATCGTAATTTGTAGCTGATTTAGACATCGATCCACAGAGCTTTTTGAAATGTTGACCGACTCCAAATCATTTCTCAGCTTAGCTTGAATTTGCAAGATTGTAAACTCTGGATATTCTTCCACTATTTCCTCAATTTTACAAATTATTTGAGGTGTAAGAACTGATTTTTCCCGTCCTAACTTTTGTTTTTTAATTTCTTTGCCGCTTCGCTCATATTCTGATATGATTTTCCAAGCTGTATTATACTTAATACCAACCGACTTTGCAGCAACACCAATATCCGAGCCTTGTTCGCATACCATTTTAATAAGGACTTTACGGCTATCGTTAGAGATACTCGAATATTTTTTTTTGCTGGTTGTATTTTCTGTGTTAGCAGAGTCAAAAAATGAATCATGTCTGTCTGTTAAATTTTCTTCTTCCATTATGGTTTTAAAAACTTTAATATTAAACATAATATTAAAACACATTTTCAATTTAAAAACATACTATAAAAATAATTATTTTTTTAAATTTTAAATTAATTTATGTTATTTATGGTTGCAATTTAAAATTTACTTTTAATTGGGAAAAATTTACTTTTAAATGGTAAAAATTTACTTTTAAATGGGAAAAATTTACTTTTCTCTGGGAAATGGTATATATATAAATCTTTAAAATTATTGTAATTTAAAAAAGAAATTCAAATTTTCTCATTAGATAGTAAATGTCAAATATTCATTTAGTTTTAAATTTAAAAAACCCAATAAAGTAAATGAAGAGCTGGCATTCAACATTGGCTCCAGCATATCAAGGACTTAACGCCATATTAGCAGTCACGGATATTACGCATTTTATAATTTTGATATTATTTCAATTGAATATTGTCAGCATTGAAATAAAATTGAATGTTACAAAAATGTAATTCTAACCCCCAAGAATATAAAATTAATAGCCTTCGTCAATCCAATAAATTCCTGTTCTAAAATGTCAATCTCTAAACAATCCATCATATTTTCTTTAATTTCAGCCTTTAATTGGCCTTCTCCATTGAACAGGGACTCAAACACATTGCTCAAGATTTCAGTTCTGATTAATATATCATTTTCCGAGTCGATTCGTTGGATTACTAAACACAGCCACTCCAGAATGTTGTCTAAACTTCCTATTCTTGTAAATAACAACAACCAGATTTCAATCGCACTTTTGTAGCCTATGCAAATAAATTGCTTTCATTAAATTAACTAATTTTATAATTATGATTATTAATTATTAACTATTATTATGATTAATATTATTATTAATTATTATCATTACAAGCTGTTACCCGTCAAAAATGACGGTGCAATTTTTTAGTTTCGATTTATTAAAATCCCGGCTGAAAATTTATATTGAATCGTATTCAAAATATATAACCATAAAAAACCTTATTTAATTAAAAAGCTCTTTAATGACAATTTTTTTAGTAAATGTTTTTGAGTTATTAAGTAATTACCCCTGATGTCTTTTTAACTAAAATAACTAAAACTAAAATAGTATAAAATATTATTTATCAATTTAATTTATTTAATAGCGTTATATCCAGACAGACAACGGAAATTATGTTTTGTGATTATTAATTATTATTATTAGTATAACTATTATTATTATTATTAATTATCATTATGATTATTAATTATTATCATTATTATTAATTATTATGATTAATAATTATTATCATTACAAGCTGTTACTCGTCAAAAATGACGGAGAAATTTTTAACTTTCGATATATTAAAATCCCGACTGAAAATTTATATCTAATTGTATTCAAAACACATTACCATAATAAAACCTTATTTAATTGAAAAGCTCTTTAATGACAATATTTTTAGTAAATGTTTTCGAGTTATTAATTTTAACAGTTTGACAACGAAAATTATGATGTAATTATTAATTATTATTATCATTTTTAATAATTATTATTATTAATTATTATTAATTATTATTATTAATTTTTATTAATTATTATCATTATTATTATTATTAATTATTATTTATTATTATTAACTATTATGATTATTATTATTAATAATTATTATTATTAATTTTTATTAATTATTATTATTAATTATTATTAACTATTATGATTATTATTATTATTATTATTATTATTATTATTATTATTATTATTATTATTATTATTATTATTATTATTATTATCAATTTCTAGAAATTTCTGTTTGACCATTAAATAATTCTTTTAATTGTCTCTTTTATCGAGTTAGTCCTCTTAATATATAATATTCTAGCTATTTTCTACCAGAAATGATTGAAAATAGCAATATATCAAACATGTCTAAAATGCCCAGTGTTCATAAATGAATAAAAATCATCAGCATTTAATATCTCATTCAGGGCCCCAACATTTCTGACCTTTTCTACTCTCGATCACAAATTTGTTAGGCGGTCCCTTGTGATATGATGACATTTTGTATAAAAGTAATCAAATTTCAAATTCTAAAAAAGGAAGACAACGGAGAAAATTTTAATTTGTATTTATTTAAATATTAATAAAGGTTTTATTGATTTTGTTGAATTATTACATCTTCTCAATTATTCTCTTAGTTATTTTATGAGCCTTCCTCCGCCATATTTCTCTTTTCGGTTTTGTTTACAATTCATTCTGTATCATAATGTTTATAGTCATATCTTATCTCTCCTTTCATCGCTCCTACATTCAATAGTGGAACCTTTCTTGTCCTGGAAATGATATTTCAGTTTCTTTCCCCTGTATTGCCGAAGAGTTCTATTTATTTGTGGCATCACATTGTTTAACAAATACCCCTTATGATACAAAGTGTCACATATATTCAAAACCCCCTTTCCTCCTTCGCAATGTAATCTTTCTATTCGATAACTCTAAAAGTAGAAAAGTTTTTATTTAATTCGTTTTTATTAGCAATTAGCGATTTTTTATTTAGATTTTCGTTTTTTATTACGCATTACACCTTACATTTAAAATTATCGATTGTCATGTAAATAAATTTTTAATAAATTTATAATCATATTTAAATATTATTTATTGCGAAAATTTTATATTGGATTAAAGAATAAAATAAACAAGAAAATTATGAAACTACTCCAGCAATTGGCATTTTCTTCTATTATTTCATGTATGAATTGCTTAATTTCTCTAATACTTGATTCATGAGATTCATTGATAACTTTGGACAGTATTAGTAGCGGTAATTCTTTTATCGAATCTTCAATAATTTTAAAAACGTCATTATCACTATCAAATTCATTATTTGACGCAATTAAGTGGCACTTTACTGTAGATAAGAGCACTTTTAATATCTTAGAAATAGATACATCAATCATCTAAAAATTTATTTATTCATTTTTTAAATAAAATTATATAAAATTGACCTGATTTTGTTGCTTTTCAATTAAAATGAATTCTTTGCCTCCATTATTGTTTGATTTTACAATATCATTATAAGTACTACTAACGTCCTAAATATTAAATTTTCTAATTATGAATTAATAATCTAATTCACTGTACTTTATAGATAATTTCCAATTCTTTGAATTTATTAATATCTTGGATAAAATCGCTTTTAAAATGTTGAATGAAGTTGTTAAAAGGAGTATTTTTAATCATTATATTGAATAGTTCAGTTTTGTGATTTGTATTAAAACTGATTTCTTTTGAAATTTCATGATTTTCATAGTGATAAAATTTAGAAAATTGGTTTGAAAAACTTATATATTTATTGGGTAAATCATTATTTTGTTTGCAATTTTCTGCGTGGTCCGTTTTGACTTCACAGCCCTTTTTGTAATTAAAAATATCATAATTCATAACTGGATTTATATTTGATGACCACAAAGCGTAATACTTATTCAAATATTAAATTTAAATAATTAATTATTATTAATAAAAATTGAAGTTCATATAAGGCATTTTACATATGATAATTTTTTCATTGAAATATTTAAACACTAGGTTATTTTTGTTCTGAAAATAACTTCATCAAAATAGTTAAATTAAAATAGTTTATGTAATAATTACTACATATTCGTACTTTATATAAGACAATTACGTTAAATAATAATGATAATAACTATATAATTATATTTTAGTTATTACAAATTATTTTAAACTTTTAATAAATTTTATTTCTCTTAAAATTTAATTAATATTTGGTTAAATTTTCAAAAATCTCGTTTTTTATGTATGAAAAGTAATTTACCAGAAATTTCAAATCAAATATGTTTGTTTTAATAAATAATGTTTATATTCAAAAATATATATAAGGCTATTTGTTACGTGACCTCATATCATTATATAATTCAAATTCGAAATATGCCTGTGTACGCAAAGTATTTAACCACAGAACAGGAGGATGAATTACGAGCAATTGCTGAAGCGATTGTAGCCCCTGGTAAAGGAATTCTAGCTGCTGATGAAAGCACAGGTATTAAAGTATTGAATTAAAAAATATTATATTTTTATATTCTTAGCCACAATTGGAAAACGATTTGCTAACATTGGAGTTGAAAACAACGTTGACAACAGAAAGAATTATAGGCATTTGCTTTTTTCTGGAGACAAATCATTGGGAAATCATATTTCCGGAGTTATCTTGTATCATGAAACTCTATATCAAAAAGCTGATGATGGTACCACATTCGTTAAACTTCTTAAGGAGAGAGGTATTATTCCTGGAATCAAAGTTGACAGTGGTGTAGTACCATTGGCTGGTTCTCATGATGAAGTTACTACACAGGGTCTAGATGGATTAGCCGAAAGATGTGCACAGTATAAAAAAGATGGAGCTCAATTCGCTAAATGGAGATGCGTTTTAAAAATAGGACCTCATTCACCTAGCCATCAAGCTATGTTAGAAAATGCAAATGTTTTAGCAAGATATGCTTCCATTTGTCAACAGAATGGAATTGTTCCAATTGTCGAACCAGAAGTTTTACCAGATGGTAATCATACTTTGGATGAAGCTCAGAAAGTCACCGAACAAGTCTTAGCGTACGTATACAAAGCTTTAGCTGATCACCATGTTTATTTGGAAGGTACTTTATTAAAACCAAATATGGTAACAGCAGGCCAAAGTTGTCCCACAAAATATACTATGGAGCAAAATGCAGAAGCAACAGTAAAAGCTTTACAACGCACAGTACCACCGGCAGTTGCTGGTGTAACATTTTTGTCTGGTGGTCAGTCAGAGTCGGATGCTACTATTAATTTAAATGCTATTAACAAATACCACGGTAGAAAACCTTGGCCTCTTACTTTTAGTTTTGGTAGAGCTTTACAAGCTTCAGTTTTAGAAGCATGGAAAGGTAAAAAGGAAAATGTAAAAGCGGCCCAAGATCAATTAATGCACTTAGCTTCGGTAATTTAATGTATTTCTAATCCTATGTTACTATGATCCTTTAGGCCAATGGCGCTGCGGCACTTGGAAAGTTTTCGGGAGATTTGAAAACCGCAGCCGGAGGAAAAAGTCTTTTCGTTGCAAATCATGCTTATTAGATATTTATAGTTTTATTTATCCGACTTTGTGAACTGTCCCAATTGGTTTAAGTTTCATTTTAGATGTAGTTTTGCCACAAATATATATATTTTATTATTTTAGTTGTAATTTTCCTAGTGTTATTTATTCATTAAATGCATACAATCGTGATCATTCATAAATATTTGTGTAAGCCTGTGTGTTATTTATAAACATGATCGATTAAGTTTTGTGCTATTTATTCAACTGTTTGCAATATCGAATGTTGAATTAGATTTATTTCTCTTTAATTTATGAGGAAATAATTTAAATTAAATTTTTAATAATTATTGATCTGTTTTCATTGTTTCGGGCACTCTAGGTTCGATTTTTTGTTATGTTGTAGTTAACTTCTAACATTTTATAATACACTCAAAACTTACTAGATTATGTTTAACAGATTGAAGATAGAAATGATTAAAGATTCATTTGGGGAAAATACGGCACAAGTTTTAGGTTATATTTGAAGAGTTAACTGATGTAAAAATGCGACATTAAGAAATTAGAAGTGAAACGCAATATTTCAGTAATCAGATCAAAAGAACAAAAGAAAATAACTATTAAAGTACAGGAAATTTAAAAATAATTTGCAGATTATATTAGATGATTTTTGTTGAAAACAATATTATGTTAAATTTTAGTTTTATTACTATTTTAATTTAAAATTATCTTAACTCTGCTATATTATATTTATTTTATAATCTTCATTGAATTTTTTTATGAAAACCCCATAACGGTCGTTCGATTGCGAAGGATTGAACTTTCTAATGCCTTTTACTACTACTTTAGGAAACAATCTAAATCAGTGGTTCTTAACCTTTTCAAACTTATGGACCCCATTAATATATAATTGGTACAGACGGACCCCTGAAATTGACAGAATTAAATAACACTCGCAAGTTAAAAGAAAAAAAACTTCAACTAAATTTTACTTTATTATAGCAACAATAAAAACTTCGAATCAATGCAAAAACAGAATAGTATCATAGCAACGTGTAAATATTTTCAAAAAAGTGCCTACTAAGACTTAAATTTTTTAACATAAAAATTCAAATGTTAGAATTTTGATGCTACAAAACAGTAAAGAAATGTTACTTATTATATTAGTTACAATATCAAGGATAACATAAAAAAATTGTTTACGATTTTTTGTAAATAGTGCCGCCGACCACTTGGAACCCGTTCGCGGACCCCCTGGGGGTCCATGGACCCCAGGTTAAGAACCACTGATCTAAATCATCTGGATGAGTTATTTCTTGCTCACGCATTTTTAATTCGTTTATTTCTTTTTTCTTCACCTTTAAAACATTTGAGAAAATATTGTTTAGCTCGGTCTACGATCTCATCAACAGAGATGACTTTATTGGACCACTCTACAAAAAAATATTTTTAAATTGTTAAAAAACCACAGTCTAGGTAGCACAAACCTAAACAATAGACATCGTTCAAATCCAGAGTAAAACTAATTTTTGATAAACTAATTTCAATGTTTCTGTTTTAATATAACAACTATTTTAATTAGCTTGCAAAACAAATATGAAAAACTAATTTATTGAATGGTGTGTGGTGGCGAATAAGTCTTTCCAACACACTCGGGATCGATTCTTGATTTGTTGAATTTCTTTCGAACCTACTTCAAAACTTTCGGTGTTTCGGTAGTGCGTTTAAAACACCGTTGAAATCGCCTTTGGGAGCGAGAACTGTTAATAATGCGCATTATATGTATTGAATTGATTATGCTGCATGAGGCTGGCCACCTTGTATATTAGAATTAATTCAATGCACGAAAGAGGTTTAAATTTAAAAAAGTATGATCTGCATCATAAAAAATAAAATGAACTGCTGAGGAAACGGTGGTATAAAAAACAAATAAAATACCCTGTCCTCTCAGTGCAGTTTTGCTATTTATTATTTTTAATATTTTTAATTATAAAAATGATTAAACGTCCACATTATTATTGTGAATCTTGTCATAAAACCCTTTCAAAAGGTCTGTGGTAGGAAATTGATTGCAGACAAATCTAAACCTAATATAAACAGGTATATGTTTATGGGAAATCTTGTAGCATTATTTTAGTTACTTGCAATATGAAACTTATTTGAAAATTTTTTGTAATAAAAAGAGTTAACTTATTTTGAATAATTTTGAAATTTGAGATCTGAAACTTAAAAGAGTCAGATGCATAAAAGTTAAGTTATTTAAGTTAAAGTATTTACCTTTTACTTGTTTTTTACATGAGGGTCGTGAAAACTTTACGGTTTTAATAGCTGTGATACCTGCTTTACAGCAACGATTTACACTATCCTCAAAACAAGAATAAAGTAAGAAAGGTATATGTTTCAAAATGAATGACAACAATATTAATGCAGCGACTATGTATTCTCCGCTATGTTGAAAAGTTGACTATATATTGAGAAATAAATATAAAATACAAGGCAACACTATTAACAAGAATAACATTTGTGAAAAGACAATTGATTTTCGTCGACCTCATTAAGAAAGCGGATGAAGCAGAAGTATTTAAGATAAGCGTAAAGTGGTTCGAGAAGTTTAAAGGAATAACTGGCATCTAAATCGTTGTGAGGAACGGCAAAACATCAAGCTCCGGCGCAATAGCAGCAGATAACTTTATTGGTAACTTCAATAATCTTTTTAATTTTGAATATTAGCTGCTGCAACAAATTTTAATTGTGACGAAATCGGAGCGGGTATTGTCTGACCATAAGCAAATGAAAGACCGTCATACGCTCCTGCTTTGTGTCATTACAAACAGATTTGGAGATTAAACCTGTACTTGTTTGCCATTTAGAAACTCCACGAACCTTCATGAAGTGTCAAATCCAGAAGAGATCACTAAATATACTGTAGAGATTCAACAAGATAGCTAAGATGACACGTGGCTGATTAGATTCATGAGGTGATTGGCTGTTTCTTTGTCTTTATCATATATTTTATGGCTTTATGATCCATCCGTAGTATAAATCTTTTTCCATAAAGGTAATGTTTAAAATGATTTGTGAAATAATATATTGCTAAAAGTTCTTTTCTTGTTATGCAATAACCCACCTTGTGTTTCGACATAGCATGCGATCCATAAGAAATAACATTTTCCTTTCCAGAACTATCTGTCTGTGACAAAACAAAGCCAATACAATCGAAGCTAGCGTCCGTATCTAATATGAAAGTTTTTATAAAATCAGGAAACTTTAACATTTGTGCATTAATCAATTTATCTTTCAGTTTCGTAAATACAGTTTCACATTCTTCTGTCCAAATCAACTTTTTTTCTTTGCTTCCATACAACTTTTCTAAATGATTTGAATCTTCTGTATAATCCTTTATAAATTTTCTATAGTAATTGGTTAACCCTAAAAAGCTTCTTAATTTCTTAACACACTTGGGTCTTTCAAATTCTTTTCTTCTTCTGTTTTTACTCCATCTTGGCTGATTATATGTCCGAGGAACTTTACTTTATTTTTCAAGAATTTACATTTTGATGGACTATTTTATAGTTCTGCTTGTTCTATTTTCTTGAAAACCTTTTCGATATTTTCGTAGTGTTCTTTTAATTCTTTTGAAAATATAAGAATATCGTCCAAATACACTAACGCTATTTACCAATTAAGTTCATCTAATACCATGTTCATTAATTTTTGAAAGGTTGCTGGAGCTGCTGCTATTCCAAAAGGCATCCTGTTAAAATAATATTGTCTGTTTTTAGTAGAAAATGATGTCTTCAGTTCTACTTGGTAGTACGCATTCCCTAAATCAATTGTGCTGAAATATTTTGCACCTCTCAACGTATCTAATAATTTATTTGTATTTGGGATTGGAAATATTGGTCGTTCTGTGACATTGTTTAATGCTCTAAAATCCAGACAAATTCGTACATCATTTTTATTTTTTTCTTTACACACGCTAAAGGAGTGTTCATGGCGAGTTTCATTCTTTAATGATTCCAAATATTTCCATTTTTTTTAATATTTTCATCAATCTTTCCAATCAAATGGGCTGACTGTCGCCTTGGATTTATCACAATAGGTCTTCCTGATGTTAAAATTTCATGCGTTATTAAATTTGTTTTACCCACATCCCATTTATGTTTTATAAAAGTTGACTAAAATTTTCTGCATAGGTCTCTAACATTACCATCTTTAGATTGGTTAGATTCACTAAATTCTTTTACGTTTTTTATTCCAGCAATAGTTATATCATCATTTAATAAACTATCCTTCATCTTTAACATTATGTCAAATTTTCTCAAGAAGTCTATTCCTCCAATTACCTTTGGTGAAATCTCTTTGGCCACAATAAATTCAATCATTCTCGTCTCTTTCGTTCCCACTATTTGAACTGAAATATTTATCTTTCATACTATGGATACCGGTGACTCATTTGCACATCTCAATTTAACATAACATTTTTCTAAATTAAACTTTCCTATCTTTTCTAATACACTTTCATCAATTACACTGATCTTTGCTCCCGTATATTATAAACAGCATACTTCATTCTCATTGATCACTAATGTGACACTTGGTCTACCATTTAATTTATTATATTTAATTATATTACCATTATAATTTAAATCATTAATATTACAAACATACTCTACAACATTTCCAAAATCATCTAACCTCAATCCATTATTACACCAATGACTATAAATATCTGCATCGGAAACGCATTTACAATTATCATCATTACTTATATATTCATATTTCTCATTATTTAATACATGCAAACAATCATCATACAATTCCCCATTCAACATATAACTCATACTTACTGCAGTGCTCCAATCACCTTCTCTCGTGATGGAGCATATCCATTTAGGTATTGATTTTCATGTTCTTCTTCTTCTTCTATTGCCGCAACTGGTTTTTGATATTGTCGGTTTTTGAAATTTCTTCCATCTCCTTGGAATTTTTCCCGTATGTTTTCTTGTTCATTTTCTCTTACATCTCTGAAATTGTTTCTTAATTGGAAGCACTGGTGTTTGAAATGATCTGCTCTGTGACAATGATAACATTTAACATTCGGACATTCTGCTCTTCGATGGCCTTCTTCATGACATGCCCAGCATCTGAACTTTGGCCTATTGTTTCTTTGGAATTCTTGATTAATAAAATTCGATTGTTTGTTCTGATATTCTCGATTCTGTTTTGGCTCACTGAATGTATTTCTTCTAGGCATATCGCTGTTGAGGTCTCGATATTCGAAAGCACTCAACTTGTTTGGTTCTTATATAAATAAAAACAAGTCTTTGTATAAATATTTATTATAAATAAAATTTACCGAAAATAAACAATTTAAGTTCTTGAATAATTTTCACAATTAACTCGAACAATTATTAACACTTGATGATTTCTTTAATTACTTCTTTCGAACTGCTTACAAAATTATATATGTGGTGTTTTATGTTATATAGTGTGTGCTATGTCTTAGTAAGTTTGGTCGAAATGTGAATCGTTTCTGTCTGATTCTGGTTTTATAATATTCTTAGGATTAACCTTCGAATAAGTGTCTTAAACGCTAATTTTTTGGGCAGTTTGTACTAAAAATGGTTGGGTATTTATACTATTTCATATGTCAATAAAATAAAATATTTTAATTTCCGGCATATACGCACGGAATATATTTACTATATTTTTAATAATTTTTTTTAACATCTGTTTATTAATTATAGTTTTATAATATTATAATTTATTTTTGATCGACAGCTGTTTCCTTTTAGCTATAGTTTTTTAATATTATAATTTTTTAATAAAATAATTACAGACTATTAGATTAATATTATTATTATTGCTATTATTATTTTTATTATTTTTTCTAAAATTAATTAATTTACCCTTTTGTAAAATATTAAATATGTATACAGAAAGATATATTAACAACTATAAATATAATACAAATAATCCATATACCAAGAATAAAATAAGTAAAAATAGTCACACATAAAGGATCATATATACACCATGGATATAAAATAAATATCAAGAATAGTCAATTATTAAAATCACAAAAGATAATGATATTGTTTTTGGATTGTATTGGATTGGATTGAATAACATAAGGAAGAATTGAATGTTCGATTGTTCACAAATATTATTTTATTGGGTTGGTTCGAGTTGGTTGTGTTATTAGGTTATCTGGGTCTGCCGTCTGTCCTCGGCACATATATTGACCCTATATCTCCTGGGCCCTGTTTTATAATATTTGTTGAGGTTAAATGTGGTGATGGGCCTACCCTCATCATCCAGCATTCCTCCCTGGGCCGTTAAGATAATGTCCGCATTATCTCTGATACTTTTTACTAGCTCTATTTCACAATCCTGAATGTGCATTTTCGTTCGATTGAACCCTTTGCCCAATGCTATATTTAGGGTATCCCCCTCGTTTATTCATCTCCCGAAATGACGAGTAAATTCTTTTTTCTGTGATTTGTTTTTTCTCTTTCTCAATCACAAAATGGGGCTCTTCAATGTTGATGTCTGGTTCTGGTCCTAGTTCATCTTTTGGTTCGTCGACACTGTTTTCCATTGAAAAATATTCGTCTTCCGAATCGAGATCGCATTCCATTAACCTCTCCATGTCGATTTTCTATTCCTGTGATTCGAGTTTAACTTGTGGCACAAATTCTGGGTTTCTTTTTTCTTCTACAAATATTACGTCGTCGTCGCTATCTGTATATTCATCCTCGAATGTTCGTCTTGTGCCATCTCTATGAAATTTTAATCCAAATTGGGAAGGTTCAATGTATATATCTTCATTATCCATATTTGACTCTTTCTCTGGTTCACTTGTTGCTGGTTGTTGATTGTCCTTCTGTCGCAGTGGCGTGTTCCATTTTACCACCTCTTCCCATTGAGTTTCCACGATGTCATAGATGACCTTGAGGATTGTTGTGGTGTGCCTTGTTGAGAAAGCTTCAGGTCAGTTGAGAATATTGTTTAGAGCATTATCTTTATACCATATCTTATGGTGTTTTATTACTTGGTAGGCCAAATTTGATAGTTTGCTCTTGTGGGGTGCTACGTTTTTCACGAATGATGTTATAAATGCATCGTTCGCCATCTATCGAACTCCCATTATATTGGTTAGATCCAATGTTAATGTCTTTAATTTGTTAATGATGTCGTAGACTACTATAATTTTCCCACATAAGAGTTCTTGTATATTGACGAGTGCAGGGTACTCGTCTTCATTGCCAATTATACTTTCTTTGTTGGCTTCCGTCTTTTCTAGGTTATAGTGTAAAACCTTTGTTCTAGGTGTGATCTTCTTGTCATAAATTACTATCCCTTTGAAATTTCTGATACACACCCCCACTGGTCTTTGATTGTTGTTGATGTCGCAAATCATTCGTGCGTCTACAAACATGATAAGTTTTCGTTTCTCTGTCTGGGATAGATCTTGATGGGTGAATGATGTTTTGTTATTGATAAGCTCGTTCTGTTACCTCAATGTTGGTTTTGATTGTTGCTAATTCTCGAAAAGGATTCAGGATTGTAGGTATGAATAATATCTCGTTCAACGGTGCGCAGCGCAAACTTTAATAGAGTTAAGAAATTGCTTAGCTCCCTATAGAGAGGTTTAAGTGGAGTTAGAAAAAAAAGCTACAATCGAAAACCAATGTGAAGATGAACTAACTAATGAGGACATTTCACCCATTAAAAGAAGACGAGTTAAGCGTCTTATATCTGACAGCGAGGATGAGTGTTGAAAGATCACATAATTTTACAAAAGTATTTTTCATTGTTTTTATTGAAATACAGTCTTTTAGTTTAGTTCTTGTTTCATTTTTTTATCAATCCTTATATGAACTCTTCAATTCAATAAAAATAATTTATTTTGTATTTATTGGTCTACATATCACACGGTACGATATAGCGCGGTAGACGATTTACATAGAACACGAATTAACCTGGTTTGTACGGTTAAATCCGAGTTTCGCACTCATCGCGCTATTGGAGGGTTGACTGTACGTATATTGGAAATATTTGGATTCGAAATGTCTGAATTAGAAATGTTGTACTTGAGCATGTTTTTTTCAAACGTGGGTTAGAATATATAAAAAAGATATAGATTAATAGATAGAAAAAGAGAGATGGAGATATAGATAGATAGAGATAAATAGATAGAGACATACAGATAAATAGAGAGAGGGATAGATCGGGATAAAGAGAGAGACAGATATATAGACATAGCTAAATATAAATAGAGAGAGATAGATAGAGAAATAGAGATTAAAAAATAAGACAATATTTTTATTCCGTCATTTTGCCGAAAATTATCCATTTCTAAAGTATATTTCGGTCTAGATTTCATTCAATTTCCTAAATAAATGCCAGCAATTTATTTTCACACAAGGAACGATAACATGCCACATCACCCATCATGCACCCAACACAATTTTATCAGGAAACTCAAAGATATGTCAAATGTTTTATTAATAATAAAATACCGATAACAAAATCAAGTCAAATTAAAATAGAAAAATTCTCAATAATTCACTTCCAAATCTTAATCACACCGTCCATACTCGACGAAACAATAAATGGTTGTCCCAACATTACTGTGGTAATATCACAAATGTTTGCCACGTGTCCTGTAAATGGTTGAAAATCTCGCTTTTTGTTTAAATTCTCTTCAATGTACTCAATACTTTGTCTTTCTTCGATAACCGATTCGTTAGCAGAATCTCGAAAATTCCTACAAAAGAATTTCAAATAAAACCAAAAATTTTGCACTCTATTTACAATTTTTTTTGCATATTTGTTTTCAATTCTTAGCTATGAATTATTGAATTGTTAGAAATGTCAATTTTCAGTCAGTTGCGGTTGAAACTGGTAAAAATATAAACTCGATTTGTGAATTAGAGAGAAGTTACTAAATTCTTTGTTCACGTGTGATCTGTCTTTATTTACTAAACATTTCAATTTGTTTTTATTATGACTGTAAGGAGTTAGTAAAATTATTATGGTTAAATGGTAGAAGTGAGATAAGTTAGTAGAAATAATTATTTCTGTTAAATTTTTATATTAAAATTCTATATTAAATTATATCAATTAACAGTAATTACATTAATATTAATAATTATCACGCCTCGGTGTTTAAATACTCTAGTAAACGGCACAATTTTGAAGTTGTTATAAAAATAAATGCTTGAAGAAGACTTGAATTTAATTGCGTCTAACAATGACTATTGATCAAATTTTCTCTATGTAACACAAATTATAGGCATTTAAAATTTTTTATTATAGACAGTGCCGAAAATTTGTGTAACACAGGAACAGCAGAAACACCGAAATTGAACGAGCATTTAACCAACTTAATTTAGTTAAAAGTGATTTTGCTCAATGCTATTCTAACAACTCGAGCTGGTTTAAGGCGAATAGGAAAATGTTACCATAAGTATGAACTGCACGAAAAAGCTTTGAAAGATATAGGTACAATGGCAGCATATGTAGCATCTAGTAATGAAGATACGGGTGTATTCGATGATTCATATTTTATATTATAGGCTTGTATTATTGTATATACGGTACAATAAAGAAGTGAGAATTTAGTTTTAGTAAATATATGTTTACTAAGTTCTGAGTCAATATATTCACACCTTGTGACTATTTTGTGATTTTTAGTTATTAAAGGAATTGGGTGGTTCTCAACCATTGTGTCTAGAAAAACATCAAGCTCAAATTTCGCATTAAAATGTATTCTTATTATTAACTTGTAATTAATCCTTAATAAACGTTTTGTTATTTTTTAGTACATATTATTTTATTTCGCACACTTAAAATTTTTATCATAAACTATTTTACGCAGTGTGTTATAGGTAAGTAAATAATTTTTAAACTTATCTTTTTCTATGTGTGTCCCAAAATTTTGAAATCGTTAAAAGTGTGTCGTAACAAAAAAGGTTGAGAATCACTGATATATGCGTACAATCCATATATGAAGGAATATTTTTTTGTCACATTGTTTATATTTTGATGGAAATAAAAGTATAAAAAAAGTTGTTAAATTTGTTTTATTTATATATTTATGGTTTTCTAATTTTATTGACAATGAGTTATTATAATATTATAATAGGAATTGTTTATAATGGTGACTGCTTGAATCCTATACCCGTTATATAATGGGGTTCTTTTCAACAAAAAACGTCTAGCGTTTTATCGCTACATTTTGTGGGTTTTTGAGATGAATTTAGCCTTTTTTCACGGTGAAGATTTGGGGATACTGGATTTTATTTGTGATGCGTTTATTTATTTAATGAAATAAAATATTTCGGATTGACTCGGACCGATTCAGATAAGCTTTAAAATAATTTGTCGATGGCGAACTCATTTATAAAAAAAATAACTATGTAGTAAGCCGTTAGACTGTCTTAGCAAAATTTATATAATGTTTTATTTGCAGGAAAATAGAACGTTGTTTTCCATTCACCGAAATTGGAAATTGTTCAGAATAATATGTTCGAAAGCCAACAGACTACTATGGGACAAGGATATTTTCCAACACCCTACTACGGGTAATCTTTGCTATGCATATTTCGCCGCTGTGATTCGATCATCATCAATGACTTTCAAAACGTGTCCAATAATTTGAAAAAAAGCATCCGTCAAATTCTTCCGTCGATTGTCACTTACTGGACCTCATTGGTTCAAATGAATCTCAATGAAAATGTTTCCCCTTTTCACATTGTCGCCTTTCTCAAAGAAATAAACTGTCAAGCAATAAGCTCAATTTAACATCGATATTGTCAAAGATTTAATCAATGCAAAATAAATAATTATAGTTTTATTTCAATGAATTTCAAAGCTACAAAATAAAATGAAATGTCAAAATAACTTTCAAGATTTCCTTTTTACCAGAACATTAAAACTTGTGTTTAGAACAATGTCTGCTAATTGTTTTTTTAATTATATTTTTATCGGGTAAATTACAATGACAAATTCCTTTGTTTGAATAAATTAATTAGATTTTCTTGTAAAGCTGCAAATCTTGTTTTTGCATTGTAAAGCTATTAAATAAAGGTATTTTGTAAAGAATTTGAATTAAAATGTTGTCGTTCAAAATTTGTGAATTTATTGAATCTTTATAACTTTAAATTTTGGAAATAAGTTGCCATTTTCAGAATCTTATAATATTTATTCATGACCAGTGAAAAATATCCTTATTGGAACCCCATCACTACAAACTAATTAAACCATTTTCGAAGTGTTTATTTCTTAAATAAATTTCCTTTTCACTCCAATACAAAATTTAACTAATCCTTTTCTTATTGAACCTTATTTTCCTTTTTCTCTTGTCTTTACTTGATATATTTCCAAAAATGTAAAAATCTTAACAAATCGTTACATTTTAATAAAAATCTTTTATCTTTTATTATTTAATAAATTTGGTTAAGAAAAATTTTAAAATAACTCGTCATTTATAAAAATATAGAATTTATTTTATGTCGAAATATTTCATTTAGTAAATAAAGTAAATATCCTAATATTGACAGTCAGAACCTGTTAGAGTCACTTGGAGGCCCAGGTCTGACATCATATGTGGCCCCTATATAATGAAAAATATAACAAAAATGTATAATTTTTACTGATTAAAAATTTATTATTTCAAAACTTAAAAAAATCTACTAATATTCTGTAATAATTTTTTCTCTAAGATTTTGAAATCATATCGGCAGTTATTTGTGCACGTGCAGTAAAAAAATGAAAATCTGAGGAAAAGTGAAAATTACACCAAAAATAAGGCCTTCTATAGTTAAATTAGATTTTATCTTAATAAAAACTTTTTTTGCCATACGTAAAAGTGCAAAATAAACTTTTTGATTGTTTGGTGTAATATCAAAATAATGTTGTTTGGGGCCCCCTAAATTAAGAGACCCATGTCAAAAGACCCGCATGACCCACCCCCTCTTCTGGGGCCTGTTGACTGTCAAACTTCAGGATGATGAATTAAAGTTTTTTGCAAAAAATGTGATTTATATTTTAAATGTTTATTGTGTACTAAATTCTTAAAAGTCATGGAGTAAATATTCCCGAGTATCCAAAATGTTGATATTTGTCGCCAATGAAGTTGAAATAATAAAAATGCTGTTGATCTTACTTATATTGAATTGAAACTTTCGTAGAATATTGATCCAATCCACCGTGCGAAATTAGACATGATTTGGAATACTCATTTAAATCCCAATACCTAAGATTACAATCCGACGAACCAGATAAAATACAAGGTCTCTGTTCGTGTTGTCCGACTAACTTCACAACAAAAGATTTTGAATGGAAATTGTTAGTTGGTACATAATTTGTGGAATTTTGTCTAACAATACTTGGAAATTCAGTTATGTTTCGTTGCTTAACATCAGGTACTGAAGTTCTTAAAGAGGTAATGCGGCAGCTTGATTCTAAATTCCAACTTGATATTTCATTACATTCTTCAGTAGCTGCCCACACCTAAAATAACACATAAAAAAATCACATGAGTAACTGAAAACATTAAAAGAATCGGGAAAGATAAACCTTAATGACTACAGTCCACTGTTACTTTCATTTCAACTACTGAAGAAACATATGAGTATTTAAAACAGATGTTGAAACTAAACTCGGATTAATTGGGAATATGGGTTATAGGAATAATCGAATTTGCTATAAATACTAACTAATATTTATTTTATAAAATTGGACAATAATCTAAATAAATTCACAAATTTAGTGCAGTCATTCGAAATTTTTCATTAATCTATATCTAGCCTTAAAAATTTGGTAGTTACCTATATTTTACGTTAAAAATATCGCATTTTTGTAAAGTAATGATTTATCTAACAGATTTCTGTTGAATAAACCCTTGTGAATGTAAGGTGTTTTTTAGGATTCACGTCGAGTTCATCGAATGCAAAGGTTCGTCGAATTACAATTTCGATAAACTTGCATTCGATGAACTCGTCGGTTACCGTTTTCAGCAGAGGATTGAATATTTCAGGTGATTTGTTAAAATAATTTAAAATAAATTTAAATACTAAATAACTAAAATTAGGAATAAAATTTTATTAAATCAATGTAAAATTTTAAATATTAAAATAGTAAATTTGTTTGATAAATTATTTTGAGAGTATTTAATTCAAGGCTGAAAAAGTTTGTTTAGAAATTAAGCAATACTGTATTATTAATAGACTTATGGATTATGACGTTATCTACTAAAAACGATTTAGACAACAATTTCGAAGATATTCTCGTAACATCTAGCAGTGTAAATTATATCTTCACTATATCGTTCCTTTTCTTATTAAAATTAATTTCGTTACATTTCGCAGATCAAATTCGTCAAAATCTCTTTCTAATTTATATTTGCATAAAATAGCAAAAATACCATTATTGTTTCCAGTATCGATGATTTTTATCAACCCTAGGATTTCAGCACCGAATTTTTTTTAATTCTACGATTCATATGGTTGGCCCTATTACTGAGACTTTATTCATTGTATTTATATTAAAAATTATGATTGTTCTAATATAATATCCAAAATATCTCAAATTTACTAGTAAATTCACTCAAGAAAAATATCGATCTATTTTAATAAAAATTTAATTAAAACAAAGGTTTTATATCAATTAAACTATAAAGGCTAAATTTTTAATAAATGTAGTTTTCTGACGATTGTATAAAATAGAACATGCCTAAAGTGATGATTTCAATTTGGAAACAATATTTCAACTCACTGAAAAATTCAACTTTTTCTGACGACCATTGGTTTAAAGAAGCTAATCTAATCTATATATGTTCTCAAATTGATATTGGTATAATAATATTGTCTTCATTCTTAATGACATAAAATTCTATACAAGTAATGAATATCGATGTATTTATATATAATTTTAATTAAAAACAATCCAAATAAGTAGGTAAGCCATTTCCTCCGAGTTTATTATTTGAAAATATTTCTACTTGAATCATTTTCTTATTCTTGTTTTTCATTTGATATTATTCGCCAAAATATAATAATTTAATCATATAAAAATTATGATTTTAAATTTCAAAGAATTATTTTTTTATTCAAATTTAAAGCTTGACAATGAAATTGGGTTTAACTTAAAGAAAGTTACAATAACAAAACCCACGGATATATAATGTTTTATGTTCAATTACCATACCGCAGAAAAGGAGTTAAAAATTGAAGCATTAAAAAATCGATTAAACTAATAATAATTAATTAAAATGTAATATAATTGATTACCTGGGCACTTCTATTGTTACAATTCTCAGATATTTCACGAAGAATCGGATTTATTTTTACTGACAAGAATCCGCTTCTTTTCGGATGATCTATTTGATTGACGACTTTTTGAAAACGAAGATCCCAACAAATCAAAGACCCTCTGGAGGTTCCTGTCACCATCCACGTGTGTGCACTATGTGCAGCTAAACTCGTAATGAACCCAAAATCGTTATCTTGTTTATGACACCAAATGCTTTTCAACGGAGATGGACATCGTAAATCGTGAGCAATAATCCAGTTACCAGTAGTAGAATAAATTAATGTCTTTTGAGTTGTGGAATCTAAATCACTACCAGCTTCTAATGGTGTTGTAAGGCTATTTATAAAGCCATATTTATCAGTAGGAAAATCAATGAGTTCCTTTTTTTCACCACTACGTTCAACGACATGAATATATCTCCGATCTACAACTACAGCAATGGAATTGAAATTATCTGTCCATACCAAATTCTATAAATGAAAAAAACCTGATTAACTCATCATATTAAACTTTTAAACATATCTTCTTACAAGTCGTTGCTAATTATTGTAAAATAGATACTTTTTATTTAGCTTTAATTTATATAAAAGATCAGAATTAAGAACCAGTTCAATACAGTTACAAATATAGAACAGGAAAACGATTTGATGTCTATTTATATTAGACAGTAATCACATATAAACAAAAGGCCTTCCACAATAGTCTTATAACAATCATATTATAAATTACAATAGGGAAATTGTAAACATTCTTTTGTATATCTCTTATAAGAACTAAACATTTTGTATTCAAGCATTAAGATGACACCAGATCAAATAGGTTTTACAACCGACAAAGTATTTTTTAGAAATTCTTAAAAATTGCTAACTTCTTACAATAAAATAAAATAAAAATAATTGTCTAATTTGTAATTAAAATTAATTTCGATTGAAATCAACTAAGGATCAAAATAGGAAGTCATTATTTTGGATATATTAACCTTTTTTTGTCATATGTCGTATGGATTTGTTTTTTCACCTGTTGAATTTAGAAACGGACCTGATAACGTTTCGCGCCTACACACTCAGATCAAAGGAGAGAAATTTTCTTTATTCGCTTTGCTTTGTATTATTGTATTAGTCATGTACATATGTGATCCAATTTCACTTTATTATTAACTTTGGTTTTGGATTAACTAGTGCTTGCAACGAAATGTTAAAATAATCATCGCCCCTAATGGGCTAATAATTTGATAAGAAAAAATGAAATTTAATCAGTTTATTTTCTTTGCTACTCATAATAAAAACGTTTTGTATTCGATCCTTTTTTCATAAGACTTAATTTTTAATTTCGCACATTTCATTAATGTTTTCAAGGCCCTACTCTGATCATTTGAAGAAATCTCCAAGTACAGCCATGGCTGTTATATACAAGTATAAAAAATATAGTCAAATATCAAAAGGAAAGAGGTAGTGACAAACAAAGAGGTTCCGAAAAACAAGGAAATAAACTATTAGAATTCCTAGAAGTTTTGTGAAATTTATTAAAATATAGAAATTTTTGGAGATTATTGTATTTTAATAAAAATATATATAATTTTAATACAAAATAAATCTAAAATTTAATGCATAAATTCCTAAAAATTCTGTAAAAAGTTATTAAAATAAAATGAAATAGAAAATTTGAATAAAAGTAATGTATGAACTTGTATAATGCCCTCATAATATTATGGGATCACAATTAATTTGAAAAATGCATAAATACTAATAAGTAATCACATAAATTATGACTAATAAAGTTGGTTTATACACCAACCTTTATTATAGATCTGATTACACCCGTTTGCAGTGAACAAACGCATCTATGTAAAAAAATCAATACGCGTAAATTATATAAACATACAAACTTACCTGTGTGTTGATTTTTAAGGTTGCAATGAACAAACGCATTAATATAGAAAGTGGTAGAAAAATAAACTGACACACACACAAACACAACACACTAAAAAATGCATGTAAAATTTCGATATGTAGAATCGTGGTAATGAATAAACACATTATAATAAATCATTTACAGACATTTTTAGAAAAAAATGACCGATAAAATTTTGACGAAAATTCCGAAAAATCAACTTTGNCAAAATCAAATGTAATTTCTCATAATTAATAAAATCAAAAATATGTGTTAAATTAAAGAAATTATAAAATATAAAACTTAAGTGATATCAAAATCGAGTTTATAACCAATTAATATTAATTTAAAAATAATACAATTATAAACACACTAACTTGACATGATCCATTAAAAGTATTATTTTGGTTCTCTTCGAGAGACACAGTCAAGGAGGATTTGTTGGGTAAATATTTGCTGCAAGTAAGGTCTTGTTTATTAGGATGTGGATCACAATTCCAAATTTTAACTGTTTTATCCGTCCCAGAACTTATCATTTGTTTTTCAAATGGATGAGCCAAAATACTAATATTTTAAAATCACAATTTTAATATTAAAAATTAGTCATAATTATAAAATAAATGAAAATGCCATTTATTTAAAAAAAGAAGCAAAATCATGGAGATGGTTAAGTTATCCATCAAAATCTTTATGAAAAATAAGCATAAATTAATGTTTTAATAGAAATATGACGATTAAAAAAACTCAATAAATTAGTTGTTGATTGAATATTTATTGAAGGGGATTATGATCTAATCAATTCATATATTATCATTATGACTAGACCAAAAATTAATTTTCATATGTAACACAAAATTTTTGGCACTGGGTTTATAAAGTGTTAATTAATTAATTTAACCAATTGTTTGCTAATGATAATTTTATTATTTTTTTGATATAAACTTAAATTTATTGAATAATTTTAATTTAAAAAAGAAAAAAAATTAATGGAAAAGAAAATGAAAGGAATTCTGGTTCTTCTTTCTTAATGTTTTAAAGTTAAAATAAATCTTTATTAGCAAACGATTGGTTAAACAAATTAAATAACACTTGATAAAGGTAATTTCATTTTTGTAAATCATATATTTTCGTTATTTTCAAAAAAGATCGTAGAATGAGAATAACACTAATTAATCAATACTCACAGATGCCTTAAATCTTACTCAAAACCCCTTAATTGGTATCAACAGTTATTAGAACAATATCACAAATATCTATTTGAATAGCATCAATTAGAAAATATTATTTATTTTGAAATTACTATATAATTTTAGCGACAAAGTTATATAAGTAAATAATAGTCAAATATAAAGTTGAATATTTAAAAACATCTTATGAAGTTATTTTTGAAGAAAATTTAGTCTGAACAGGACTAATAATCGTTTAGAGTAGACCAAATATTAGAGTAATCATCTTGAAAAAATGAAAGAATAATGCTTTTTACTAATTCTATTCGGATTTACACATTTGATTGAGACTATATTGCGAGAGTTGATTTTAAAGATTATATAAAATGCGAGGATGAAATCAATAATCAGTAAAGACAAAACTATGGTTCTGATTTATGTAAAAAAAATATCATAAGAAAAATGATTGTTTATATTTTGATAAATGGAGAATTTATTGTCAATTAAAGGAATTCTCTAATCCAAACATTTTCTAGCTTCAATAAATTGAACTTCCATAACGACCTATTTCTTATTATAACTTTTTTTCCAATTTCACCACTGATTTTTTCCCCATTGAATTTATTAAAAAGAGAGCTTGAAGACTATAAATATCAGTAATATATCGATGTTTGTGAACATTATTGAACATTTGTGAACTATTTTGATCATCACTTGATTTAGGCTTTTATATATATAAAGAGTATCATCAATGTACCTAAATCTATTCCCGACTAAGAAATTTCAATGAAACATATAAAAACTTCATTACTTTCCAAATATTTCGAATTAAACTGAAATTGGCGATAACAAATCAACAACTATTAATAATTTTTGATTACTCTACAATTTACAAGGTTATGCATAAATATAAATAAAATTATTCATATATATATATAAAATCATAGAAAAACATTCAAAAAAAATTTATATATTTAAAAAACTCATTGATCAACACATTTTTACATAAAAATAAGTTTAAAATGTTCAATGTTAACATTTAACAATTAATTCTATTTCTAAACCAGCCCTCAAAACCAACCATTTTATCATTGAAAATATCTGTATTTTTTGTTTAACCTCAGGTCCTGAAGCAGTATTATTAAATCATAAAATCTGAAAATTGAGATTTTAAAAAACTAAAATATTCCTCAATGGGATTTAATTAAGGTCAATAAGGAAGTGTAAACTTATATCATATTCTCTTTTCTTCTAATGAGTTAATCACATATCTATAATGATAAAACCTTTTTATTTATATTTAAGCATAACCCCTCTAAACAAAATAAGTAATGATCTGACATATTCATCTGCAAAAAATTAAAGATTTTAATATCTTACAGCACAATGAAATACGTAATTTGGAGGAAGGAAAATATTATAAAAAACAATATAATCTACGTTTCACAAATTAAATGATTTACACCTTGTATATCCTCGTCGATGTTCATGGAGATTACCAACTAGTATACCTGCCGGTTTCCACGCTGTTGGTAAGTAAGAAATAAAAAATTTAGGATTCTTTTCATTATTAATGTAACAATTTCCAGTTTGGAGACCTTTATAAATTGAAGAAGTAAATTTTAAGTTTTCAGATTTCCTAAATGAATAATATAATCCCGAAACGTCAGATTTAAAATTACTTAAACGGAAATTCTAAAACATCAGTATTAGAAATTTCGATATTGTTTATTTCATCTTCATTTAAATTAAATTTTAATTCTCCGTTCTTATTTTGATCTCCGACAACTGTTGATTTATTGTCAAAGAGATCATGCCATGCACTATCTTTCCCTTGACTTTGCGTAGAACTTCGACTGTTGACCAAATTTAATTTACCTATTAATATTATATTCACCAAATAGTAATAGTAATAATAATAATAATAATAATAATAATAATAATAATAATAATAATAATAATAATAATAATAATAATAATAATAATAATAATAATAATAATAATAATAATAATAATAATAATAATAATAATAAAAATAATAATAATAATAATAATAATAATAATAATTTAATATAACGATGGTTTCCTAGTAGTAGTAGTGGAATAAATCAACAATAAAATAATTAATAAATAATTTTTTGCCTCAAGATTTTTGGTTTATTAAAAACAAAAATGAGAATTTTCGACTATGAAATAGCTTGTATGTAAATATGAAGATTTTAATCATTTAAAATGAATTACCGGCATTTGAATTGGATTTAATTTAATTGAAAAAAAATAAGTTTACAATATTAAAATAGTTTTTATTGTTTTTGATAATTTTTTTATAGTTACAAAATTCTTGTTGAAATTTAATGATTTTTTAAGTAGTTATTTTTTATAGAATTTTGGAAGACAAGTCAATTATTTCTTTAAAATTTGCAAAGCCTTCAAAACTCTAAAAATATTAAAAAATCTTTAAATAATCTCCAGTCTATAGAGTTTATATGATTCCATATTTTATAAACAAAAGATTTTTTTCACCAATGTCACTATACGATCAATTCAGTGATTTCGGTTTCTGCTTCCTTGTAATTGACTGCCGATTGATACCAAAAGAAAGATAGAAAAAATCGCTGTTGGAAGAAAAAAAATACACACAAAGAGGGTTCACAAAATTTTTTAATTAAAAATACACAGTTAGACATTGAATACGTTCAAAATTTTCAATTTAAAACAACTAAATATAAAAATGTATAAGGATATTTCAGATGCTTTTTCGGAATTAACTATTCCAGCTAAAGCAATTCATAGAAATGTGTAAATTTCTCATTAAACTTTAGTTATCTTATAAAACCTTTATCATAATAACCATTTCTGATAAAAAGGATCATTGATGCCATGTATGCGGCCATTATTATTAAGAAGTAGGCCGTATTCTCGGAATTANAAATTTCAACAAGAAAAATTTCAAGATAACTGAATAATCATTTAATAACTTCCAAAAGAGAGGCCAAAAGAGAAGAAGAAAAACATGAAAAAGAACAATCGGCTGAAACAGGAACAAAATCAAAAAGTTGTGGTTATTTTTTGATTTTACCTTTTAGTTTAATCGGTGGTAGTTTTAACATCTGGGAACTTGATTTCAAAACTTACAACTAATTCAGATAAACTACTATAGAAGAGAAATATTTTATTTCCCATTTTGTTTTTAATAAACTTGAAACTTGCAGCAAAGGCTTATTATATTATTTATCAATTATTATACTGATCACTAGATTTGATAATAATAAGTTTGAATTAATGAATTTTTGTAAAACAAATAATATTTTGAGATGAACTTTAATTTTGAAATTTGTCTTATCCTTTCAAGTTAAATCCCTAAATTATTGTGGTGTTAATGAATTTTAAGGTGTAATAAATAAATTCTAAATATAAAAAAATCAAATTCAACATACCCGATATTGATTCAATTGTCAAAGACGTTTCGAAATCTAGTGTACTCAAAATTTCAGGAAAAGTATCCTTTGAATGCGTATTTTTGTAATTATGATAACTAATATTAGGGTTTAATGTCAATCCCGCATGCGATGTTTTGATCTTTTTCAAAGTATTTTGCATAGGCTTCCGGGAATTAACAATTTCCAGTATTAATTTATATAGAAATAAAATCTGAGATTCTTCATTAGTTGTCATTCCAAGTTCTTGAAGCTTTTTAACTTGATAGTTCAATGTAATCTAGTGATACATTCGAAATATAGAAACTAAATTACGAAAACCATTTACATCGCCTCCTTTAAACGGTATTTTATGTTCTCCATTTGTTTTTTGTCTAATTTTCAAAAATTCCAAGAAGTCTTCAGGATCAGAACTTCGGATAATAATTTCCAATATTTCACGATTAATAGGTGGCTTAAGATTAGCCCAAATAATTGATTCCATATTATTTTCAATATATAATGGCTCTCTTAATCTAAATCGTTAAATATCACCAATTATCAAAATTCATATCACATTTTATCAAATTTTTGTCACTTAAATAATAATTTTTGGATAAAAGGAAGAATCACAAATAAGTTATCGAAATTATTTTTAATTGAAAATTTAATAAATCGTACCATTTTCCAAAAAAAATATATCCTAAATAACATGAAATTCATAATAAATAGGTAATTTTAATTAAAAAATATATATTAAAAAAATAATTTAAAAACTTAAGAAAATGTAAATTTAATAAAAATATAACTATTAACTTACCACCTGCCCATAATAAGTTAATAATATACAAAATTAATGCGATTTGATGTACACTCATACCTCGATTTACGGCCTAGATACGTTCCAGGAAAGTTGGCCGCAAAGCGAAACGCCGCATAACGAATCAAATATTCAGGATCTTCAGTTTTTATGCATTCTGGCCACATTTCACACTTTTTTGGCCGTATAACGAAACATTTTACGCCGTAAATCGAAAAAGTGCCGTAATTAAAGTAGGCCGTTATAGCGAAAAGCCGTATAAAGAGCAGCCGTATAGCGAGGTATGAGTGTATTAAAAAATTATTCGCTTAAAAATTAGTTTATCTTTTGCAGCTGGTGCATTTTATTGTTTGTTTTATTATAGGAGTTATATATGCCGTGTTAGTGTGTTTTATTGATTTTTTCTACCCTATTTTGGAATTGGTAGATGTAACTGCTACTCCAAAGAGCAATTAATAGTGGCTGATTAAACATTAAATAAAATCCAGTCAATTGCGCTTTGTGTTAATTTTAATATTAACGGTAATTTATAATGTTAAATTCTATGTAATTAAATGATTTTTTTTTATTTGATATAAATATTTTTAAATAATTTTTAGATTTTAAGATAAAATATAAACTTAACATATCTCCTAAAATGCTTTGTTTCATCATACATTTAGGATAGAAATTTTTAATGTGATGATATTAATTACTCTAATCTTGTTTTTGGAATTCTACATTAAATGCTTGGCGTATTGCAGAAAATCTATTATGGAAATTCATTCTGCTAAATTCATGAACTGAAAAAACTTTAATCCTTTTAAAAAGTATCACTATAAATATCTAAATTAATTTTTAGATATTCACAATAACCGGCTAAAATGAAATTCATCCATGTTTTATCACTATTTTCTTGACAACTCCAAATTTTTATTATTGTCATTGTTTTTTCAAAAAAACTTACAAAGAAATTATTCCATGTAATATAATTTAAAGATTATTTTATATTACAGACAGTTGTTATCTAGAACAGTAGAGAGTAGAAGAAACGTTATTTGGACAGAAATATTATTAAAGTATAGATAATTTTTTACAAAATTATTATTTCAAATTAATATTGAAATTGTGGACTTTTTATTAAACTAAATTAAATAATCAAAAATAATCAATAATAATAATCAATAATAATAATCAATAATAATAATCAATAATATTAATCAATAATATTAATCAACAATAATATGAATTTGTTTGAGTTAAGCAACATTTAAGATTAATAAAAAGTTTGGGGTGTTTATCTTAACAATCAAAATAAAAAAGCTATTGATTCAATTGAACCGAGATATTGAAAAGAGAAATGGTAGTTGAGTGATAGCAAATTCCAATTTTCATATGTGGTTTTCACAAGAAACGAAGACTTTAAAATTGACTGTAATTATATTGTAATTACGCTGATCAATAAATTTAAATACCAATTTTAACGAGCCTTTTTTAAGTGCTTGTTGTATTTTTCAAGCTTATAAATCGAGAAGTTATTATATTACATTAATTGAAGCAGTATACTCGACACCCAGTGTAAATAGATAGCCAGTAATATATATATAGTGCCAGTTCTAGGTCGCTTAATTCCCTTGGAAGTTAAGTAAAGGAGCGATCTTTGTGTACTGTTAATAGTCTCATATATAAAAATATCAGTCCAAAAGATTAAGACATTATGTACAAACTGTTGTATTTGCGATTCAAAATAAAAATAACGGGCATCTCCGTCATAAACAAATGAAAAGAATATATTATAAATGTCATTATGCGAACATAGGAATTGAAAAAAATATTCTTTTCATTATAAAATCATAATAATAAAAGCAAATAATAAAATATTGTTTATAATATATTTATTTCATCGACTTTCATACTAAAGATTGCAATACAACTTTTCGTGATTTACTATACCTATATCCAGTGCTTTTTTCTGACGGAACGCTCCGGAAAGGCGTTCCGGCACCTTTTTTCGCTGAAAGATTTTAAAAAATTGACATATGTTTTGGTTTTTTTGTCCTATTTCTATTTCTGACATTTCAAATAGTCAATTACAATCAAATTAAAAATAGTAGTCGTACGCCAAAGCGAATGAATCATAACTATGTGCTTCCTATGTGTTATTATTATTTATAAAATACGCTTACGGTAAATATACACCATTAATATACTACGTCATTAAAATCGTTTCCTGTCGCCGGTAATAAGTGTATATTTTGTGTCCTGCATAATTATTTTATTTGTTAGCTAATTTCAGCGTCATTTTTTTGCATATAAAGGATAGTACAGATACGTTCCTGCCCCTTTTTTCCAGAAAAAAAGCACTGCCTATATCATAAGCTGAAAAGAAATACATACATTGATTTTGTAATGAATTTAATATTATTAAATATATACTTTGCAGCAAAAGACTTATATTATCAATTACTTGTTTAATAAATATTTTAAATTTTAGCATTTAATTTATTAAAAGAAACTTGAATAAAACATACACTTTCATGCTGATTCACGACGTTTGCATGTATTTTACACCAAACACCACTGAGATACATTTTCTATGGTGTTAGTTAGTGTGGACACCAATTGGTCTACAATCGGTGACTCACCAATTTAATGAATTTCATTTTTCTAGAAATTTATTTTAGCCATTTTAGAAATGTAGCTTTCAGGTAAGATGTTTAATTGTAAGTAAATTTTAAGACTTGAATTTTGATCCATATAGATATGAGAATATTCAAGTTCTTAAATATTACTTTAGTCAACATTTGTATTATAAATTATTTTTAAATTAATTTTCAAGATTTTTAGGAATTTTATTAAATTTATTTAATAATTATTTTGGAATTATTTCAATATAATGTAATTCAGATATATTTTTAATTATAATTAAATCAATCTCGCCATAAATGTAATTTTCTAAAACATTTTTAAAACAAATATCAGAAATTCTAATGAATATTTAACTCTAATTTTAATTCAAAAATAATTCTTACGATGATATTTCTTCATTTTCATGATAATTTAACGTAGTTTCTTTAAAAATACATTTAAAAACAATTTCAGCGATCTTTTTTCACTCAAAATTGTCTAAAATAAAGTTATTATAAAAACGTATCCCAGCGACACATTTCTATGTATCGAAAATTTGCATGTGTTTTTTAGTATGTGTTGTGTTTGTGTACAGTATTTAATTTTTCTACCACTTACACCAAACACCACTGAGACACATTCTCTATAGTGGTGGTTGGCGTGTAAAGCAATTCACTCACCAATTTATTAATTAATCATCTTTATCAATTTTTGAATTTATCATTAACTGAATTGCTCATCTTGAATGTATTTTGGAAATTTATTTTAGCCATTTTAGAAATGGCTTTCAGGTAAGATATTTAATTTTAAGTAAATTTTAAGGCTTGAATTTTGATCCATATAGATATGAGATAATTATTCAAGTTCTTAAATTTTACTTTTAGTCAACAGTAATAATTATAAATTATTTTCAGGGATTTTAGGAATTTTATGACATTTATTTTTAAGTATTTTGGAATTATTTCGAAAAAATGTGAGTCAGATATATTTTTAATTATAATTAAATCAATCAATCAATCATCAAAAATAATTATTTTTCTAAAACATTTTAAAATCGCCGATTATGAATAAAATGATTTTTTTTCTGAGCTCAATATGAGGGACTTCTTTCAGGAAATCAAATCTGGATTGAAAAGATATTGAACCAAATTAATCTGCTCTTAATATTTTCACTAAAAATATATAATTTTCAACGATATTTTTTTTCTAAAAATTGTCTAAAATAAAGTTATTATAGAAACGTATCTCAGTGATGCATTTCTACGAATCAAAAGTTTGTATCTGTTTTTAGTATGTGTTGCGCTTGTGTGCAGTTTTTAATTTTTCTTTCACTTTTCAGATTTCTATAGTATAAGATGTATCTCACTGAGCTATAAATGTGAAATCAAAGCAAGTATGTATGTATCTATAATGTAAGATTATTGATTTTTTGTTATATTATAGGAAACGGTTCTCAGTGGTGTTTGGTGTATTAGATTTCGATACTGTTAAGGTGTATCTCATTGCACTATCAATGAGAACAGTAGCTTGAAATCAATATAATGTACTCCCTCTGTCCAAAAATGATAGGCCAGTTGCATTTTAGCCTTTTTCCCAAAATGATTGTCAATAGAGAATATAAAAAATTGAACGGTTTTGTAAAACCTTTTACAGTAAAAACACATATAATTTTATTTTATTGATTGAACAAATAACAAAACTACATTTTACGTATCACTGTTACGTATAAAAGAAATTGCAGTGTTATATAAACTGGACTATCATTTTTGGACTTTTGATTTGATTTTTTTCTTATATTAAGTTTTGAATTTTGATCCATATAGATATGAGATCATTATTCAAGTTATAAAATTATAAATAATTATAAATTATTATAGGAAACGTATCTGAGTGTTTTTTGGTCTATGATTTATATAACGGTGCGACTGATACTGAAACAAAATTCATTTTAAAGCCAAATATTTGATGAGTTCAAATGTTACAGTAGTTGATAATATTTGATTTTTATCAATAAACATTTCAAAAATTACTTAAATATACAAGAGTATGGATCACATTTTAGAAAGCTCGTATAAACTGTGGCTAGAGATGTGTGAGTACAGAAGCTGATTGTATAATCGAGAGCAACCATTCTGAGGCTATTATATGGCAAAGAAAACAATGCAACAACATTGGGAAATAAATCTGATTTAAGCCAATCCGGCATCAATTTTAAACGAATCATTTTGGATAAACTATGACAACATATTTCCACTACTTGAAGGTTGCAATCCTGTAATCCTTGATTCAATAACGATTGTATGAGAGTCAAGCTTTGAATGCCCATAATTTGTACAACCTCTGGAATGCATTTGTAAAACGAAGATCTGACAGTAAAGTTTGCCTGAAATTTTTTATGTAAGTAATTTTATGAAAAATGAAATTTTAAATCTTAACAAATATTACAAAATTTTGTCTCTCATATTTTTTATTGTGTAGAAAAACAAACTAACTTTATCGTTGAGAAATGTAATCAAATGTGACAAGAGAATATCAATCGCTCTATTAATGCTAAAGAATTCGGCTAAATCACTTAAATAATGTGGTTGAGAAACATAGCATTTGATTTGAACGTCTTCCTCGGCAAAAAGATTAATGACAATATCCTTGAAAAGTTCACGCAGATGTAATAACTCACTCTCATATTTGATTGCCTTAAAATGAAATGAATATAAATTAATTAAAAAGACAATTTAAAAGAAACATTTTTGAAAATATACAATTTCTATCATCTTCATTTGTTTCAGACTAATGATCAATATTCTGTTGTATATAAAGTAAAATATTAAAATATGGTCTGGGAAGAAATGAAGATAAAAAAATCGATGGAAAAATAAATAGATTTTATTAGATTGTACTCACTTATTGTATTATTTTAATATGATTTCCTAAATCTTTAATTTATATATTTATGTATATCGTAATGAAATCAATTAGAAAAATAATATTAATAAATAAATCGATTTTTAAATTGTCAAATATATTTAAAGAAAAAAGAATAAGAAAATTAGTATTTGAAGTTTTTAATTTTAATTTACAGTTTCTGCATTTTAACATTTCTTAGTAAACAGAAATTCCAATATGTAAATAAAACATATTGTGATATCACTATCTAAATTAGTAATAGGAGAATTACGGTACCCAGCGAATTAAAAAAATATAATAAATTACAAAAAGAAAAAATAGTCATTTTCCACTCTCTGATGCATTTCTGTAATATAATATGGAACACGAAATATTATTTGAAAAAATCTGGATGTTGGACTCTTTAATCAAAACTATCCCGGAAACAATACTGTCGTTCTACATTGCGTTATAAATCAAGATGTCATGTGTAAATCTGCATTGAATATGAAACCTGTGCTTGATGTAATCGTGGGGCTTGTAAATATTATTCGATCTCGCGTGCTTACTCGCATGCAATTTCGAGATTTTCTTCAGTCCATGAAAATTAATATAAAAGCGCGGAACACCATTCACATGATTTTTTTACGCGGAACACTGACAAAAAAATACTTGCCCACAATGAGTGACCAATCACAAATTACTATAAATCTGTCGTAAACGTAAACAATGCCTTCTTATAAGCAAAGCAAATACCACGCGCAACAATAACAAGTAAATAAAACACTTTTATATTTGTATGTTTATATATCTGTGTAACGGCTTTCTTATTGAATCATTTTATAAAAAAATTAATTGAGGTTTTTGATGATATGTATCTTAAATGCAAATTTAAAGATAAAATGTCATTTTTTTCGCGTAACACGGGTTGAGAACCACTGGTAATATTCTGATTAAAATCGCTTATTGCAGGATGAGTTATTGAATGAGTTTAACAGGTAAAAGACGGCATTGTGTAATTCTTTCATGAGAAACAGTGTTCTGTGGAGAGTGAAATGTTAGAAGATCAAGCAGGGTCTTTGACTGCATCTTTCACAGATCTTCTGTTATATGAACTTGTCAATATGCAAGGAAAAATTCAATTTATTGACGATGTATTGGCTTATCTCACAGGGTTTTAAACTAAAACTTGATATGTTTGATGGGCAGCTAGCTAAAAACGATTCATTTTCGAGGTTAAATTCAATACCCTCAATATATGAAGACAAGCATTAAGAGTTATGAAGATGGCCTATAAACTGCATTTGTAGTTTGAACGTAGATTTTAAGATTTCAATGCCATTCAAACCGAATATGATATTATAGATCAGGGCTTTTCAAACTTTTTAAACAAGGGACCCCTAATTTTTATTACGCTTAGTTTACGGACCATTTTACTAAAAAATTACTATTTTGTTTGTAAAACCTGATATATAATTATTAAT
The DNA here is from genome assembly GCA_959609185.1 of Schmidtea polychroa. Classification (NCBI taxonomy): domain Eukaryota; kingdom Metazoa; phylum Platyhelminthes; order Tricladida; family Dugesiidae; genus Schmidtea; species Schmidtea polychroa. Next base: position 67,659 of record CAUHTR010000748.1, read on the forward strand.
ATTTTTATAAAATTAAATTTATTAAAAAGAAATTATTATAGAACATTAACTAAATACGTTTAATAAAATAAATTTCATATATTTACATGCAAATTAATTCTAATTATGAAAATAATGTCAATGGGAAGGGTGGGATTGTTTGTTTTTGCACAAATTATCAATTCTAGGTGCTATTTTTGATAAACATACTCTCATGTCATTTTCAACAACAAGTGTTGATCTATACCTGGTTTTAATATTCGTAAGGGTTGAAAAACCAATTTCACACAAATATGTCGTTGAAAATGGCAGCAAAACTTTGACAGCCATATCAGATAATATCGGATACTCCGAGGCAACACACAACCAAAAGGAGGACAGTGATTGTTGTTTAAACATATTTTTAAAAATTCGATCACATGACAGTTCGGCCAGTTCCTCTTGTGCGCGACCGGACAGGTTAGTACTTTCAACTTCAAAGAGGCACCGGATTCAGTCATAATGTTCAGTATTTTCGTTGGTAAAATATACATCAAAATGTTCAGCCAGTGATTGTAAATGTTGGCTAACATCACAAATTACTAAATCAAACGTATTAGAAGAAGAGCTGTTGATGTGATCATCTAAAGTTGGAAACATATCAAAAATCCCTTTTTCAATTCTTGTTTTCCATATAGAAAGCTTCTTTTTAAATGCTGCTATCTTTTCGTGATTTCGTACTATGTTTGAATCTCTTCCTTGGAGGGATGTGTTCAGTTCATTTAATAAATTAAATATATCTGCTAAATAAGCAAGTTTGCCAAGCCAAATTTTATCAAGCAAGAGTAAAGCAAGATCTGAATCATACTCAGTCAAAAAAATTAACAATTCGTTTCGAAGCTCATATACACGTTGTATTATTTTACCTCGCGATAGCCAACGCACTTCTGTGTGGCGTAAAAGGTTAGAATGCTCAGCACCAAGCTCATCACAAAGATTTGCAAAAGTACGAGTGTACAAAGGTCTTGTTTTAATTAGGTTTACCACTTTGACACAAGAAGATAGCACTTGAGCTAATGATTCTTGCATATTCTTTGCTGCCCATGATTCACGATGAATCATGCAATGTGTAATTGTAATATTTGGTGCTTGTCTTTTTGCACGACTCACAACCAACGTTCCCTCTAAGCTGCGCGCGTGCGCGCACGCGCAGCACCTCCAACTCCCCAGCGCAGCAAAATTATTTTCAGCGCAGTAAATTTAATTCAACCGTTTCATGGCAGTTGTTCCTAGTAAAAAGCACACGGAAATTGTCGATGTAAATGGACCACCAGCAGCGAAGACCGGTTATCTACTTAGTTTTCAACATAGTCGCTACAGTTATAGAATACAGTGTCGTTTTAAAACTCTTACAACCACGTTATAGCATTTTGACGCTCATTTGTATTTAAAGGCTGCTCAGCGCAGCTGACTTTGCGCGCACTGCTGCTTATGGCTTAGAGGGAACATTGCTCACAACACCCATATGCTTCCCAGTCATTTATGCTGCACCATCTGTGCATATGCCAATGCAGTCCTTCCACAAGAGTTGTGACTGTGATAAAAATTTATCAATCACATTAAAAACTTCCTCTCCAGTAGTTCTGCAATGCATTGGTTGACAAAACAAAAATTCTTCTAATATTTCACCTTCCCAACAATATCGCACATAAGCCAGTAATTGTGACTGATTAGCAACATCTGTAGTTTCATCCAACTGGATCGAAAAATATCCCATTTTAAGTCTTTCGATTAACTGTATTTTTATATCATTTGATATTTCTTCAATTCTTCGCCCGATCGTGTTATCAGATAAAGGAATTTGTTTCAATTTTGCAGCAGATTTGTCATCCAGAACAGTTTTACACAATAATATAGATAATTGATTTACAATAACTTTTTCGTGTGTGTTAGATGGTTATTTTACCGGTGCATCGTAAAAACTTGATATTAGGAGAATTTTGCTATTAGATAAATCGATAATACACGAATTTAACTATATAAGACTTATATAGTGCAAACTTTCCTGTTAGCTCTCCATCCTCTCTATGCGTGCAGCTAACACACCTCACATTTATAAAACAGTTGAAACCGTACATTTTAGCTGTATAGTGATATTGGTTTAAAGCTAGTCGTACGACAGACACACAGGTTGGACGAGCTATTAATTATCCTAAATTGAAAAGTGAAAGGTACAGGAAGATCGCTAAACGCGTTACTACTCTAGTGCAGGCATTCTTATTATTTCCATACATTCGCACGCATATGGACGTACAATGTCACACACTTACTCTTAGCATTGAAGCGTTCGCAGTGTTATACGAGGATACAAAAGTCTGCTTCACTATTCAAGCATCACATACTGAGAAGAGGGAATCAATCGAATATTCCCTATTACTATGATGCTCAAAAAGTACAAACATGCCAACGTGGAGAAGAATAAAGACATAAGAACTACCAATCTAGTTAGATTTTAGCAAACAGTTAGCAGAAGAGAATGTGAGCTGTAGGATGATTTTTCATTAGCATAAAAATCCAGAATGCCTCTCAAACAGCATCTTGTTGGACCATATCATAGTTTTGCAGCCAAATTTAAAGGAAAGAAAGAGTGCGCACCGGAAATGTCTATTGAAGTTGCCTAATTGTAGAAGATTAAATAAAAATTCCCAGGCGTGTCAGATTAAGTGATAGGAACAAAAATTGACAAGGTATTAAAGGTAAAGAGAAACTACAGACGCAGCAATGATCCTTACATTTCGATGACAAAATTCAGAATATCAAGTTGTGGTACGGACAAATGAAAGAATAGAAATTAGAAGCACTTCGACTGAAAGATGGTGAAGATGAAACAATGACTAAATGTATGGATCAAGTCTTCGACGAATACAATCGATGGAAAACAATCAAAAATAAATGTTGCTGGTACAAAAGCTGTGAACACCAGGAAGCATAACTGAGTTATTGTCAAGCTGAAAGATAGGTTCACGAATAAGGCCATTCCCAAACCACAGTTTATCGGCTGTCAGAATCACCACATCTCCAAATATCGAGTATCCTTTCGTATTCAATCTGATAGAGAAATATGAAATGCTGAAAGTACGATATTTATGGCTCTGAAAGGATCCTATAGAAATAAAGTTTCATGGATGACACATTCAATTCCAAGCCATTCCAAACATCAGTAGTACCAGGTGGAATTCTGAAGTAATCCTTGCTCTTCTTATGTTCATCTTGATACCACCGAAGAATTTCATATTTATATCTATTGATTGGTTTACAAATCAAATGTACGGAAAACACGTCTTCGTGAAGTCGTCAAATATACTGAAATCCTTCAAGATATATATATATATATATATATAACTTTCAAATTTCACCTCTGATTTCCTTTCAGTTGGCATTGTATTTATAAAAATATTGACTATGAATCAGTATAAATGTTTTTTGATATTCACGAATTTTTGGCACAGCCTATTTCAGATGATTTTTATAATAATGAATGATATATTATAACAATAATCCAATCATATCCCAGAAATAATTCCATTGGTCAATAACTTAACCAATTACATTTTTATTGTTTCAAATGAGTTATCAATGTTTTCAAGTCTTAACCTTCGTAAGTTTAATTATGTAAACCCAAATATAAGTATTTTATCAATTATTATCAAAGTGTGAGTTACCGTTACTGATACACCAGTCATTATTAAAGGCAATATTCAAGTGAATTCGGTTCTCATTTGAACAATATACAATGTGATCATTTAATTGGTTAATAAAAAGAAAATATCATTTAATATTTTTGAGAGAAATAAATCAATTACTATTTTTTCTTTGGATTTCTGCATTGATTTTTGTAATTTCACACAGTTGACGAGAAACCTTAAAAGTGCAAATATCAGGAGACTAATTCAAATCAATATTTGTGAAGCACAAACCTCTGTGATGCTTTAGCGAGACAGGGAATGTGACGGGCAAACGAGAACCTTATAGCAACACTCTTGTCAGCTTGCAATTCACAAATAAGCGGCAGTAGATAATCGGGGAAAAATGAAATGTCAGCAGGATTTGTTGGATTGATGTCTTGCACTGATAATACAACACAATCCAATGCCGTTCTCCGCACTTCTGTGGAATCTTCGTGATTTATGAATTCTAGCTGAAAGTTTGATCGATAAAATATGCAAACATTTATATTATTTTTATAATTATAATTATTATTATTAATTATTATTATTATTATTAATATTATTATTATTATTATTATTATTATTATTATTATTATTATTATTATTATTATTATTATTATTATTATTATTATTATTATAATTATAATTATTATGATTATTATTATTATTATTATTATTATTATTAATTATTATTATTATTATTATTATTATTATTATTATTATTATTATTATTATTATAATTATAATTATTATGATTATTATTATTATTATTATTATTATTAATTATTATTATTATTTTTATAATTATTAAAATTTTTATTATTATTATTATTATTAATTATTATTATTATTATTATTATTATTATTATTATTATTATTATTATTATAATTATTATTATTATTATTATTATTATTATTATTATTATTTTATTATTATTATTATTATTATTATTATTATTATTATTATTATTATTATTATAATTATTATTATTATTATTATTATTAATTATTATTTTTATTATTATTATTATTTTTATAATTATTATTAATTATTATTATTATCATTAATTATTATTATTAATTATTTTTATTATTATTTTTATTATTATTATTATTATTATTATTATTATTATTATTATTATTATTATTATTATTATTATTATTATTATTATTATTATTATTATTATTATTAATTATTATTAATTATTATTTTTATTATTAATTATTATTATTATTATTATTATTATTATTATTATTATTATTATTATTAATTATTATTATTATTATAATTATTATAATTATTATTAATTATTATTATTTCTATAATTATTATAATTATTATTATTATTAATTATTATTATTATTATTGTTACGCAATCATACAACAAGAATCTTACCAAAAAGGGAACAATTCTATCCAATACAATATCATTGGCCATATAGAGACCAAGTTCCTTTAACATTACCAAACAATTGATTTTGCTCTGTTCTTCTTCAACTAAGAAAATGGAAGCAGTTATGAAATTTACCAACAAAATTAATGTCTCGTTTTTAATGTGACGACCTTTAGGATAAACAATATAGGTTTTCAAGAGTTGAGGAAAATCTCTAAAATAAATTCTAAAATAGAAAATTTGATTAAACAGTTACGCATAGAATTTTTTCATTCTAATGTCGGCATCAGATAGATTTTCATCTAAATATTGAACCATGTAACTTTTAAGGTCGCGATAGAAAACATCAGGAAATGATTTCCCACGTTGACTAATCAGGCATTCCTCAGCCGTGATGCGATCCTTTGGGTTTAAACGAAGTAGATCTTTAATCATTTCCTAATCATTCCCAAAACTTTCAATTATATTGAAATAAATTAACCGAAACCTGAATATGCGTATTGTGGATTTTCTGAAGAACGCTATTGAGTTTTGTAACATCTCGATTGCGATATTTAAGCAGATTTTCCAAATCAAAAGGAATAATTCCGTCAGTAAATAATTCAATAAATATGCACCTGAAAATCTATCATGTTAAGTACAGAATATGATGCTAATTATTCGATTCATTAGAAATAGTATTTGAACAATTTTTTTTCAAATGATATTAGTTCAATTTTGAAAAAAAATAGATTTAAGCTAATTTCAGCTAAGCATGGATTGTTCTCATGATGTTCCCAAAATTGTATATAACTCCTTTACTAAGACATATTTAATAAGAAAATGAGTCTATCATTACTTATTAAATCATAATATTCCTTTGAAGATATATCTTATGTTATTAGATCAGCTACAAGAGTCCTAAGATCAACGGTAAATGCAATTTGTTATTGTTTTCTATCAAATTTTTTGTCAATCTGTTTTCTCGGCTTTTATTTATTCTAAACCCTTTCTTTTAACATGGAACTCAATACAGTACCCAAGTAGAGGAAATTGAGGATGATGCCCGCCGGATATTTAGCCAATTTTCTGGGCGGTCAGGCGAACATTTTTTTTAATTTTTAGGCTTTTTAATGTGAATTTATTTTTAGGTGTTTTAATCGAGATTAAAAAACCTGATTATTCAACTGACATTCAACCAAAACATCCTTAGTGCAAAAATAACGATAGAAAAATACTTTTATATGAATATTAATAGAAAATAAAATTATATAAATATTAATTTAAAAAATTAAATTACTTCATTTAAACAAAAAAAAATTAAAAATTAATCGGGGGTGGTCTTGAAAAAATTTGAAGTCAAATATCCGACCGGCATAGTCCTCAAAGTCCTATACTTACCAAGTTTTTCCAATATTTGTTTCAAATAGTCATAAATCCAATCTTTTGTAAATCATGCATAAAAATCTCAAATATTAAACCAAATATCTTAACAATAATAAAGAAAACACATGACAATCAATCTCTAAAACACAAATTGAGTAAAAAGGGTTACAGAATTTCTGTTTCATTCTATGAATGATAAATAGAATATATAACCCATTTTGATCGGTCTTTCGCGTTGGTGTCGATACCGATTAATCGGTTTGGTGAAAATACGGCAGAAACAGATTTCCGGATCAAAAGTCGGATATACCCTAGTTACTGAAAGTTTTCACGATCACATAACCCCTAACATTTAACACAGTTCCTCATACCTCAATATATTGAAATACTAAGTGTGTATAGTTGTTGAGAGAAGGCCAATAAACATCACCATAGCACCGTCTGTGTCTTTGTTAATGTTCTGCTTCGATAAATGGCGTAAGAAAATAATAATAATAATAATAATAATAATAATAATAATAATAATAATAATAATAATAATAATAATAATAATAATAATAATAATAATAATAATAATAATAATTAAAATAATAATAATAAAAATAATAATAATAATAATAATAATAATAATAATAATAATAATAATAATAATAATAATAATAATAATAATAATAATAATAATAATAATAATAATAATAATAATAATAATAATAATAATAATAATAATAATAATAATAATAATAATAATAATAATAATAATAATAATAATAATAATTATAATAATAATGAAAATAATAATAATAGCATCTTACCCGACGCTAAACATATCCATTGATGGATGGAGAACAAATTTCGACTGGTCGGTAAAATCTAAAGTATTAGTTGAAGAGGAGCCGTCGTTAGAGTCAGTTTCCTTAAATTCAGCAATGAAAATATTGTATTCTAAAATGAAATCTTATCTATACTTCAGTTTTCCTGCTATTAGAAGATTTATTTCCATATGTATCGGTGTTAATTTGAGTATTTGCGAAATCGACAAATCTTTCAGGTGCCAAATAACAGGTCGGATGATCTTTACCAGAAATGTTGAAAAAGAAATAAAATTCACTGGGATTATTTGCTGGTAAAAATACCGGTTTAAATGGCGCCATATCTGCCAAAAATACCCAACCCCAATCAGTGAGCATTATGTTTTCAGTTTTTAAGTCACCGTGACAAAGTCTGAACTGAAAATTGAAAAAATAACTGAAATAATATTCCGTGAATTTATTTTTAGTAAACCTCATTAGTAGTAAATTTATTGGAATCAGAATAATGAGAACTCAATCTCTCTTTGTGACATTGTGTTAATCCACATAGGATTTGAAAGGCTATCCATTTCTTTTCTTCCAGTGTGAGAAAAGGCCTTGTTCTCATTCTGACAGTGAGAGAATAGACAGAAAAATCTCGAAGTAGAAAAGCGACATCGTTTTTTATAAAACAGCTAGAGAAAATTACCGCATTTAAATTTACGTTATTTCAAAAGTTAATTTTTTTACATATTTATTGAAAACGAATTAACACTTTTTATATCTTAGTATTTTAGATTTGTGAAATGTTTAAAATATTTTCGAAATGCAATATAAACTCCAATCTCAAATAAACTGTCCTGGAAATTACGTGATTTAATATTAATTTAAAATAGTTTTAAATATCATTTGTAACAAAAATTAATAATTTATTAGTAACTGCTGTGTTTACTAAGAATATTTTAAAAGAAATTGTAAATTGGCCAAAATGCTAGAAGACTTTGTCTATATTCGTGGTTTGCTAAGGATATTTTCCCAAATTTCTTTGAAATTTTGTCATCAACCTAGATGTCAGATGTAGAAAATGCAAAACGAAAACTTTTGACAATAACATTTTCATATTATCAAAATAAGTCTAAATAAAATTCATTTGGAAATAATAGACTAGTCAAATTTGATATTGGGACACTTAATAATTTCATTTAGAAATTATCCTTACTGAAATAATATATATTTTAATAATATATATTTGTATGTATGTATGTATATATATATATATATATATATATATATATATATATATATATATATATATATATATATATATATATATATATATATATATATATATATATATATATATATATATATATATATATATATATATATATATATACCTTTTGTAGTTTCTAGTGCGGTCTATCGAGACAGTGCCACTACATTGTTTATGCTAGATTTTCTTACAATTGCAGGTGATGTTTTAAATACTTAGATAAGGCTTTCAAAGCTTTCAAAGACAATAATGATAAAATTGATGAAAATTATAATCATGCGTTTGTTAAACTCAAACATCAACTTTCCCATAATAAATTTATAACTACTATATTAAAAATTTTTTTTTGGATTTATTAAATCTTTAAATTCTGAGAATAAAATGTAAATAAATAGAGAATAACCAAGAAAGTTTAGCTAATAGATCTAGTAATTTCCTTTATTTTTATAATTTAATTTAAAACGATAACTTGTTATCTATTAAATAAAAAGCATCACGAGTTAGAATTTGATTCAACCATTTTAATATTTATTTATCATTTGTATCAATATTAAATATTATACCAATTATAAGCTATTTAATTACATAATATTCGCAATTAGTATTTATTTTTAAAATAATTATTGCATTAGTTTTTAAAATTTTTCGAAAATAAGCTATTGTTTATTATTTTAAAAGAATACCCACTTTTTGTATAACATTACATTGTTAAGACTATAATTTGATGAGCAATAAGATTGCATTATCTTAGCATATTTTTCAACAATACCTTTAGTCGAATCAGGATATTTAAAAACCTTAAGGACACCGCTTCTACATTCCTTTTTTCAATCTGGAAATATTGTCAATAACCACAGATAATAAAATTTATTTAATATAATACCTAATTTTAGAAACTTTAAAAAATCGAGAACTCCCTAACAACTTTTCGTGTTTCCAGTTTTCATAATCTACTAGAACTTGTTCAACACTAACAGTTGCATTAGGAGTTAGACCTGTCAAACTATTTCCCATGTATAATGAAAGAAATATATAATAAAAGTGGGAATATGAAAACTAAATTATTTAAAAATTTCAGTCTACACTTAATTATTTAAACAAATTACTACATTTAGAATAGAAAACATAACAGGAATTTTAAATTTAAAATTTATAAACAATCTAATTTCGTGTATAATTGTCTTTAAAATAAGTTCAAATTTCTAAAATTTAATTTAATAGTCTTAAAATTTTTTAATTCTAAATAAATATATGATTACACAGGTTTCCAACCTATGGTTCGTGACCCCCTTGAAGATCGCTAGCTTATACCTTTAACTAAAAAAATTTAGATATTCACTACAATGGAGATTTTATTTTTGAGATATTTTGAAGTTAGAGTAATTAAATATTAATATTATAAAAATTAAAATAAGTGTCGATTAAGTACACTTACAGACTCATAGATTTCGCATTTTACCAGATGCGCCGAGATCGAGCCAGTGTCATTCATTTAGTTTTCATGTACATTATTATTTACGTAGCGTAGATACGGCGAATATTTCTATCCGATTATATCAGACATGTCAGCAGATGTCAAAGAGCAAATTTTGAATGAAATCAAGGTTTTGCCATTGTTTTTTTTCCAAGTCGATGAATTAACTGATATAAACTCGTGTTCTCAGTTGTTTGTCTTTTTGAAATATATTTCTTCAGATTATATAAAAGAGGAGTTCCTATTTTGTAGTAGACTTGAAACTGCTACAAAGAGCGAAGATATTATGGAGAATATAAATACGTTTTTTGAGAGTGGAGGATAAAGTGGGAAAATGTCTCTGGAGTTTGTACAGATGATGCACCATCTATTCTGGACTCAAAATCAGGTTTTCAAATAAAAGTAAAAGAGCTAGGTCCCCAAGGCAAGGGTAATCAACTTTATGATTCACTGGTATTCCCTTACCAGCAAGACTCTTTCAACTTATCTGCAAGAGGTACTTGATTCGCTGCAAAAATCGTAAATTATATCAAATATTGAGCTATTAACACCCGTCTGTTTAAATAAATATGCAAAGATATGGATTCTGATCACGAGATCCTTCTTTGCTACTCTCCAGTACGCTGGTTGAGGGGAGATGCGCGTGTACCCCAGCAGTAGACAAATTATAATAAGGTTTTATGAGAAAGTAACGAGATGCAAGATATGGAATGAATAGATTCTTTTTTATTTCAGTGCTGAAACTAATGAAAAGCCTAACTAAGAACCGAGAACTGGCGCATCAATAAGTGGAGAAGTTGCGCAAGTTCAAGGGGCGGTGCCGGGGACTCGAGAGTACTTGGTTTAGCCCTGAAGAGATGAAAGAATGGCAGAAACTGATTGAGCAGCTCCAATCGCAAAGCGTGCAAGATAAAACCGAGATTCGCGCACTAAAGGTCCAAGTTCGAACTTTAGGAGACCCAACGGAATCAGAAGATCATTGACACTCGTGTTGCAGTAGCCATCCGACTCATACCTATAGGGCTGGCCGAAACCCTTCCGCCTACCTAGCAAGGTCAACCTAAACGAAGGAGACTAGGTCGTGACGGTAGAGCCCAGCCGAAAAGATTCTGTTTAGCCGTGCAGGATCGCCCGGCAGAACAAGAAATAACCAAAGTGTTATATGATTTTGTAGATAGAGGACTAGTGTTACCTTGAGTTTGTGGGAAAATAAATGTCTAACTTCCTGGGTGTGCTTTGATGTCGGTTTGATGAGTATGTTGAAGTGTTCGTGGATTTTGGGAAACAATTTAATTGAGGGGACCAAAACAAATCGTACATAAGTCTTCTATCAACAGTCCGTGGACTCAAGAAGTGCCCAACAATTACAGTGCAGATAGTGCGCTCACTTTTTGCGAGCACTCGCCCACTTGGTACATCACCAACGTTGATCACTCAACGGGTATCAAGCGGTAAGACTATTTTTGTATTCTGGGTTACGCTGGAAACAACACAAGAGGGTAAAATGTATGCTTACTTGTAACCCACCATTCTTTTATTTCTGATTTTTTTGTTTGTTATTACTTTATTTTATTGATAATTTCCCTATTTTAACTTGTTTTAATTAATCCTTGTCTACATTATATTAAATGCCATTTGTATGATTGCAGTTGGCTGACATTGTTCCTAGCTAAACATATTATTGAGGTTAGTATTGAAAGATAAAAAAATAAAATAAAATAAATATGAATTCGTTAAAATCAATAAAAAACACAAAAGATAATAAAAGTACAATAATTTATTGAAAATTAATAATGATCGGTGAAAACGGATTTGGTTGCACGCCAAACCATGAGACAGTGGCGTACCGTGAGGTTCTTGCGCCTGGGGGCAACTGAGAAATTAGCGCCCCCTTATATATATATATATATATATATATATATATATATATATATATATATATATATATATATATATATAATTTAATTTTTTTAAAGAATATTAATGACGAATAACGAAACAGGTTTAACAGATTTTAATAAGCGTATAAATAAAATTTATTGACTTAGACAAAATACAGTTTAACATTAAATATTAATTCTTCTGGCTTTTGTCGTGGCAAAAATATCTATAATCTCATTAAAATCAATTTTTTCAAACATTTCTCTTTCTATGCTAAGAAGAGCTAAATCGTTCAGCCGTGTTTGAGTCATAGCTGCTCTTAAATACGATAAAATTAATTTTAATTTACTGAAAGATCTTTCGCAACTGGCAATTGATACAGAAATTGTAAGAAGTATTTGTAGGGCAATTCTCAAATTGGGAAATACATCACCTCAGTGGTGGGTTACAGGTGGTCGAATGTTTAAGTGCTGTTACCAGCGCAACCCAGAATACAACATTATTTTCCTCTTGGTACCCGTTGAGCAATCAACGTTGGTACTGTACCAAGGGGTTGAGTACTTGCAAGAAGTGAGCGCCTTCAAAGCACTATAATTGTCAAGTACTCAGTGGGTCCACGGACGGCCGATAGAAGGCAAGTGTCCGATTTATTTTGGTCCCTTATCGCAATTGTTTTCCCAAACTCTGGTATGTCTACCGCATTGTTCTAGGCAATCACAAACTTAATTCATACATCCATCAGACATTTATTTAATCGACACAGTATTACAGCGTTGGCTTTAATCCAGGAGGGTCACACTCTCAACTCTTCTTCAGGTCGTAGAATGGCTGCCGGCTCCTTCGATCTTGCTTGCTCGGCCAGCCAGGCCCTCTTCAATCGATCCCGAGCGTTTCGCCCCAGCCGTTTCCGTTTCGGCTTGCTTGCCTGGACTGGGGGGTATATTTTTTCCAGCTCCACCGGGAGTGGGCGAATCTGTTCTCGGAGCGCGTCTTGGATGTAATTTTCATTTAATCTACTCTCGAGTGAGCGTACTTGCAACTTCAGCGCTCGGATCTCCAATTGGTCTTGTTCCGCCTGAGTTTGAAGCTGTACGATGTGGGTCGTCCGTTTCTTCATTTCGGCCGGACTAAACCAAGTGCCTTCGAGCTCTCGGCACTTGATTTTTAGCTTTTCCACTCGACTTCGGAGATGCTCGGACTGCTGTTGTGCCTGTTCTCGATCTTTTCGAAGGTTTTCCAGTAACCGGTACACTGAAAGGAAATGGCGTTAAACTTCGCCTTTCGTCTTTATGCACATAAGAGTAATGAATTTCCCAAAACCCAGTAACGGAAGAGAGAAAAACAAAAATTAGGTTTGTTATGTCGTGGGTAATAAGAGATGACCCCCCAAAAAGAAAAGTAAGTTATTATCCTATGAATAACGAGATTTACGATATGAAAATTTAATAATAAAAATTATATCAGTTACAGTAGGATGTATAAAAGTCTAATAATAAAATGATTACATGTCGTAAACACGATAAACAAATATATTAAGCACAATATGATGTCACGAGGTCGGTAAAACAAATGTATTCACTACATTGTAAGGTCACAAGGCCCGACCGATCGCATAATTCCTTTTAATCGACGGATCAGATCCGGTTTTTTCGTGGCCTCCCTCGTTTTCGTGGGGGGGTGTCTATCTCCTCCAGTTCCTCCGGAGTTACTCCCATCACTTTGGCCTTGAGCTGGAGTTCCAAGCTCTTCAACCGCCTCTGGGCCTCTTCTACTTCGTAGGCCGCTTGGTCGCGGGCTTCAAACAGGTCATTATTGGTTGCCTCCGTTTTCACCCACACCGGGGCATTGGGTTCTGGGCCACTTCGAATGACCTGGTCGGAACAGTCTAAATCCCGTCCCTGGCTCCACCTGTGGATCTGCTGCCAAATATATCGGATCCTGAGCCGCGTGATCATTTGTTCGTAGGCGTATTCGCTGTTGGATTCATCTGATTGTGACATTTCTACTTGAAATATAACATTATCTTTAAGGTAAGCGAAGAAAAAAAAAAAATCGCAGGTTCGGACACATTCGTACTTCAAACACATACTAAACTCTTCTCCCAGGATACGTTGTTACTTGAGGTAAATACATTTATCCTCTTAATTTTCTTTCCCCGAATATTTCCTTATTTAGGACTGTATCACAATTGTATAGCCCCTATCCATTGCGGACCAGACTAAAGATGTAATTCGTACTGTGTGGGCAACGCATGTATATACTCGCAATTAATTTCAGACCAAACAAACAAACAAAAAAACATTTAATTCCAGCTAATTTTCATTTAGTAAATTTTATACAATTAGTAGTTAAATGTGATTTTACCTATAGGATAACATAGAATTAATATCCACTACGTTCAGATTAACACTATTTGTAACTAAGTCTAACAGGTGATTACTCTGGTATTTGAGGAGTGGGGCCTATTTATTCCTTCCATTCCCAAAGCCTATGCAAAGTGATGCTTCACTCTCTATAAATATCATCTACTCTTATATTCGCTTTTAGATAATTTAAAATGTTATTATACCAATTATAGAAAGATGGTAAAGATGTTTTCGGTATTTCGACATCACAAATTATTCAATACCAACGAAGGTTTTAGTAATTGACATTCTTATTATGTAATTAATAAATACATAATAAATGTGGTTATTAAATAAATTAAGGATTGTAAGAATATAACAATTTCTTATTAAATCAGAAGCCTGAACAATATTATTGTCAAAAGTTTATTGTTAATGTAGAAATTAAAAGTGAATAAAAACCGCTTAATTATACCCACCTGTTCATTGGTACGATTGATATGCCCTTCAGTTGCATATTTCGTGCAGTTTGGAAAGCTCTAACAATCAATAATTTAAAGAGCATAAAATCTACTGATTCAGCCGGGTGTGCGTATAAGCATGCGATTACTCATGGCAGTCGCGGTTGTATGTTTTCTTGGCAATTCTGTCAACGATTTCTCAACTCATAGCTAATGTCATGGAGACAGTTCTACTTGTCTAATTCTGATTGGTTTATGCAGCTACTCCTGTCGACGTAACGTTTTCAGAGAAGAAATGCAAATGCCCAATGTATTGGACCAAATACGTGATTCTAACATTTTTGTTGATATTCTTGGAGAAAATCCAAATGCTCAATTATAACTTCCGCATTATCTATGTGGCTTGTGATATAGTGGTCTTAACCTTTGCATGCCTTTCAACGGACGGAGATCCGAATTGGAAATTTACAACTTCAGGGATCCACCGGGTGTCGAAATCGCCGAGAATTGATCTGTTAAATGTAGAACTCGGTATTTTTGTGATTATCATTGGAACCAAACGTTTCAAAAGGAAGAGAATTTATTTGGTAAATAGAGTCTACGATAATAATTATGGTGGAGATGGCTCTGCCTCACAACAATAGTCCAATTCCTGACAAAAACAAATTGATTTCTTATATATATGTGCAGCCTTTATATTGATTTTATTTGATAGGGTCATGATATTTTGTTAATTCAATTATTCTATGTCTAGTCGTTTGAAATTTATTTCGGATATCTGAATAAAATCATGGGAATGATCAACTATATATTTTATCATCCATTGTTCTTATTTAATAATACAAATTTTGTATTGTATTCATTGGAAGTTATTAATTTTCTTAGATAGGGTAAGTGGAAATATTTGATTAAGTTTTTAATTCGGTTTTCTATTTGACTCTCATTTAATGAACCAATTTATCGATGTCACTAAAAGTTAGTTTACTCATGAAACGATATAGAGATAATATGCGCTCCCTTCATTCTTACGTTCGGATTAATATTACTAACTATCCGTAAGTTTAACATGTAATCATTTTGCGTTTGATGGGTTCGGTACCTGTATTCCTGACATTTCCAGGGTTTATATGAGATTATCCTTTATACATTCTGGGTATCACCTACTCTTACATTATAACCTTCGGATGGTATAAAATTATTCTTATGATTCAGAAGTTTAGTACTGTTAAAATTTTATATTTATAAATTAAAATCGTCATTCCAATTTCTTGGGAGCATTTCGCTAATCACAAACTACAACATTGAATTATAAGTTTA